>OZ022592.1:16043097-16060597 GCA_963669155.1 Arbacia lixula | reverse complement strand
ACCTATTCCATCCATCATTCGAGAAGCGCGCTTATCTATCTGTACATCAATCCCCGCGGGTCGTTCAATTATTTCGTCAAACAATTTATGCGCTATTAGACATTCGTTAGCAAAACAAGATTATTCATAATCACTTTAAAGCGGCACGGGCCAGACATGTAAAACATTACAATTGTCCCATTTCTGTCACTTTTGATGCCTATTTGATAGCACTGTGCCTTTTGAATGAAGCATTCATGTCTAGAATGGCTTTTCAGGCTATTGGGTATTATTTGTAATCGCAACTCAACAATGGATAGGGCTGGCTACAGTATTCTAACAACTATCTAGTTTCTTATTCGACCAGAGTGACTTGCAAAGGATGAGCAGACATAAAAGGGAGCATAACCATGAAAAAAAACAAATTTTTTTAGTACCAGACCCTATTGTACAATTTGGAATTGTTTTAAGATCCAACCACCCCGAAACCAGGGGCCATATTCATGAATCCTTACTAAGCCTAGTTAGTTACTAGAGTGCATCAAAATGCATGCATTGTAGTAACCAACTAGGCTAGTAAGCTTTCATGAATATGACCCCTGACTACCATTGTATGTATGTAGCGCAATGTAAATATTACAGAATTTTAGATTGCTGCTACTGTGACTATGACTGTGACGTGAAATATGCTTGAATATGCTTTTCTTAGTGGAACATCCGAGTGAGCATGACGCAATCGTGTGTGCATAATTAAGTCAAGAGTAGCAACCAGTTACAATCACAGTCACAGTCACATTCACAGTCACGGTCACAACCGCCGTGGCAATTCAAGCTCTACATGATTAGCCGGATGCGTGTGCAGCTTCGACTATGTCGGCGGAGGGGATTATGACCGGTGTCTAAGACCATTGGCGCCCCAAGCTCGGGGGAGGCGACACGAAGAACTCTGGTGGAGATCTTCCTGCTTTTGGCATAACACTATCAGTACAAAAGGCACGATTTTTGTGCTAATTTAGTGGTTATTTCCCTGGGATTATACTCTTAGTTGTTTCATTACATTTTGACTGCAGGATGACAAGCATTTGATTATAATTATTGTTACTTTGGCGTGCGATCTCAGTCAATCAGTTGAAGGAAAGAAAGATTAACCACTACAAAACAAAAGAAGAAAAATGAATTTTACGAAATGGGATAACACAAAGAAGAGAGGGAGAAATGATGAAATTTTGGAGGAAAGAATGCTAATATAGAAAGATCGGATTCGAAAACTTATAGAAAGAAAGCTTCTTATAATATGTAGAGAGAGGGGGGGGGTAGGAAATTTGTGTATTAGAAACATGCTTAATC
This sequence comes from Arbacia lixula, assembly GCA_963669155.1. NCBI lineage: Eukaryota > Metazoa > Echinodermata > Echinoidea > Arbacioida > Arbaciidae > Arbacia > Arbacia lixula. Next base: position 16,059,271 of record OZ022592.1, on the reverse strand, counting down.
GGCTCTTTCAAGTTAATGTAGAGTAAGTCTCTCACTACCATTAAAGGGCACATACTGTACTGGGAAGGCAACAAAGCCTTCAAAATGTAATTGTTAGCAATCTTCTTGCCAATAGTCTTAACTTAATGTATTGTCTATTTTAGAAGCTTGCAGAAAGTTATTTGCCCTCGAATGATCTACATTTGGAGTAATGAGTGATTAAATCACAAATCCTCAAAATGTTCGGCCGAACATTTTGAAAATGTAATCATTAATAATTAATTACTCCATATGTGGATCATTTGAGAGCAAATAACTTTCAGCAAGCTTCTAAAATGGACAATACATTAAGTTAAGACTATTGGCAAGAAGATTGCTAACAATTACATTTTGAAGGCTTTTTTGCCTTCCCAGTACAGTCTATGCCCTTTAACGACAAGGCGAGTGTTAGGACACTGACATTTCCCAGGCCTGGTAATGTAATTGTTAAACGTTTGAATTCGGGACTTATGTCTCACCTGAGAGTCTTTGAGGCCTAGTTTGGCTGCCAGCTTCTTTCTGTCAGGCTTGCTGATGTACTTCTGTTGCTGGAAGCGCCTTTCTAGGCCCTTCCTCTGCGCATCAGAGAACACGGCTCTTCTAAGCATCCCGCGGCGAGGCTTCCCCCGGGCCGCGCCGGGCCATGGGAAGGTGCCGGGGACGGGGATGACGGACGACGGGGGTACTGTATATTTGGATGAAGAGCAGTGGAGTATGTGTGTTTAACCCTTTGAGCATCGTGGATGCATGTGATGTGTAATATCGCAATGTGAGCTTGTCGGCTTGGGATTGAGGGAGTAGAAACTTGAGTAACATGGGTCTAGAGAACATGTAATATTACAATGGAAGTTTCCTAACTTATTACTAAGAGGGTAACAAGTCAGGGCATGGTGTAGCTAATTGACAACTCGTGAGGATTGCAATGGTAACCACTACGGGAACCTTATAATCAATGGAGTACCATTCTATCATTATTATGAGTCATTTCCCTGGTTGATGTCAAGAGAATCTGATTATGCCCCTCCCCCTGTTCTCTTCCTCCTTATTTTCACCCCTCCCCTTACTCGGTCCCTCTGCCCCCCCCCCCCCCCCCCCCCCCCATCTTGTCATCCTCCTGATGTTTACCTGGAAGAAACGGGTTTCTTGGGGCGGAGTTTGGCGATGGGTGGAGGGCGTGTTCGTAGAAACTCCGATGCAAGCTACCCAATGACGCAATCACAGGTCGAAGGTCACTGAAGGCACTGCTTCCGACACTTGTATTACATGATGAGGGTACTGTCAAAATACAACAGAATTATACTTTTCATAATGCGGAATTACTTTTAGACTATACTTAAATTCTCATTTAAATTGTGTAAAACATGAGTGGCATATGATAGACACAACATGCTGGTAAAGCGCCCCAATTGTCCAAAACTTGCAATTACTTACAAATGTTCCAAATGTCCGAAATTAAAAATGCTTCATCACTGGACGAAGTATGATTTACAGTTCTGTGGATCACAACGTGATTTGCCATAGCCACGTGGATGACAGGGTTATCAACTCGATCTGTGACATAGGGACATTTTTTCATATGAAGTATACACAAACCCTATCACCCATAGAGTAGCATATATGAGTATGTTGAGTGGCAATACTCAGGTATTGATTGTACATTGACGATTTGTGTGATGACAATACTGATGATAACGAAGATATGCGATATTTTACTCATGTATATTGATGCTCCGAGTAAGGATAAGATGTGATTCTGATAGTGATAATGATACGAAGGAAACAACGTTGGTGCAGAAGGAATGCTCGTAATACAAGAATTAAACAGCACTGATTACCAGGGGCCATATTCATGAAACCTACCTAACCCTAGTTAGTTATCAAAATGCGTCGAAATGCATGCATTGAAGTAACCAACTAGGCTAGAAAGCTTTCATGAATGTAGCCCCAGATTACCATGTGGTGACTACGCGTTGCAAACTGTAGAAACTGTACAGGAATATCTGTCTAATGTTCCATGAACTTTTATTCATGCTAATCAGCTTCCCGTAGGATGTATTATTCTCTATCGACAGAAAGCTATACGCTCTGGTTGTCTAGCATACTAGAGCTTTTTTGTCAAGTTTCGATTATTTATTTATAGAGGTTCAAGTTGGGGTCGTCACTGTCAACGTTATTTAGGTAAACAGCAATTATAATTCGAACAAAGCAGGCATGGCTGTTAAAGGAGCCCTTGAACACAGCATGATTCGTGTATTTTGTATGACATAGCTCAGTGTACAAAGCCCTTGTGCTTTTCGTTTCATTTACAGGTCTTTTCTTCGTCGTTGTCTTAATCCTCCTTTTTCTTTTCCAACTTAGCTTACTTTATTCACATTACGCTTCTTGTTCTGTTCTTATCCTGCTCCTTCTCCTTTCCCTCCCTCTCCCCATTCTTCTTCTTTTGCCTATTCTTCTCCTCCTCCTCCTCCTTCCTCTTCTTCCTCTCCTTCTTCCTTATCTTCGTCTGCTATTTCTTATTGTCCTTCTTCTACAAGTGCTCCTCTTTCTTCTCTTTCTCCACCACCTTCTTCCCCTTCTTCCGTTTCTTTTTCCTCTTCTCTTTCTTCTTCTTCTTCTTCTTCTTCTTCTTCTTCTTCTTCTTCTTCTTCTTCTTCTTCTTCTTCTTCTTCTTCTTCTTCTTCTTCTTATTCTTCTTCTTCTTCATCCTAGTGATTAACTCCTTCTCTGCCAGATCCCACACTGCCCTATAGGAATTTTGTGTAGTACCAATGGCGTTTAAATACTTTAATTGACATTCTCATGTGTTGTCCCATTCTCCTGAAATCGATCACTTGAATCATCTTGTTTAATCTCAAACATACAAATTTATCGCCAGGGTTCTGCCACCCTTTAAGAGCCCTAAACGTGGGTCTAAGCATATCTCGATCGCATCGTCATGCCTATCAAATATTTCCCTTACAATCCAACGAACTTATTGAAATCTCAAGTGGCAATGAATAGAGATGACGAGGTTAAATCAAACATCGATCCCGATTAACTGTTCGTCGGGGGAGTTAGGTGTAGTATGTGTTGAAGGCACTCACTCAATACGCTTTCAGAGAAAAGAAAAATATGATTTGTAGTTCGATCGTGGGTTTTATGGATTTTGCCTTTTCAGTCGCCCTTTCTTCGCACAACACTGATGTTGAGGAAAGCAGTTTTCTTGTTGACACGGAGGAATGTCAACATGAACATTCTCTGAGGAATCATCACGCTTCGACTATTGTCTAGCGGACACTGGATTGCAAGGAAGGTGTGCGGAATTCGGTTTGGGCCGAGTTGCGTTGGAGGATTGTGCGACCAAAAATTACCTAATTCATAACTGACACCTCGCATGTAATCTTACGCACGGAATGGTTTGTGAGTTCGCATGATATGGTGGGTTAAGGTTATGCAATTGATTTGCAAAATACGCTGGTGAAGCTTGATGTCAACTATTGTGTTAATTTTTAGAGAAAGACTGAAGAACGACGAACCAGAAGAAGAGGAGAAAGACATAGAAGGAGAAGAAGAATGTGCAGAACAAAAAGAGAAGAAAAAGAAAAAGAAGAAGAAGAAGAAGAAGAAGAAGAAGAAGAAGAAGAAGAAGAAGAAGAAGAAGGAGAAGAAGAAGAAGAAAAAGAAGAAGGAGAAGAAGAAGGAGAAGAAGGAGAAAAAGAAGAAGGAGGAGGAGGAGGAGGAGAAAGGGGAGGAGGAGAAGAAAAAGAAGTAGAAGAAGAAGAAGAAGAAGAAGAAGAAGAAGAAGAAGAAGAAGAAAGAGGAGGAGGAGGAGGAGGAGGAGGAGGAAGAGGAGGAGGAGAGGGAGGACAGGACAAAGAAGTGGAAGAAGAAGGAGAAGAAGACGAAAAAGAAAAATAAGAAGAAAAGGAAGAAGAAGAAGAAAAGAAGAAAAAGAAGAAGAAGAAGAAGAAAAAGAGGACGAGGAGAAGAAAAAGTAGAAACATGCGAAAGAGAACAAGAAGAAGACAAAGAAGAAGAAAAGAAAAACAGATAAAGGAGACAAAGAAGGGTCGAAAGAAGAAATATAAGAGGAACAAGAAAAAGACAGGATGAAAAAAAGATATAAAAGGCTACAATAATGAAAACAAAAAGAAGAAGGAAACGAAAGACAAAGACATAGAAGAAGAAAGTGGAAGAAAAAAAAGAGAACGTAAAGGAGGGGGAGAAGCAGAATAGTGTGATTGGGCCATGTTGTATATAGGTAAATCAATGGTAACTTCCATGGCAACGGGTGCAATAATGAGAGCCCATTGGCCGTTGCCATGGTAGCTACTATTGATGGTAAGTTGTAAGATGGTAAGTGAAAACCTGTATGCAACATGGCGATCATTGAGAATATGAAAAGAAGCAGAAACAAAGGTGAAAAGGAAAGAAAAGGCAGGTGCGGCATAAGAGGTAGAAGCATTCAAAACAAGAACATGCAGGAGAGAAAAACATGAAGAAGGATTGGATAATACGGATAAGACAAGGAATAAGAACACGTGTATAAATTCGACAACAACGTTTTTTTTTAATCCATTCAGCCATTAAGAATCAGCAGGAAGGAATGTAAAATATCACTACTTTATTTGCTTAATGTCATGTCATTATAGCATGCTTTAAAGCATCAACTTATTCACTCGTTGCTTTTGCGATATGTTTCATTTATGCTCCTTATGATTCTTCCGTTTTTAACATGTTGAATGTTGATATACAATTTGATTTTAAGAAGAGTTCCTATGAGAGAAGGATAGTCTAGTAAATCTTATACAGATCCAGACACATACTATGGAAGGGTAGATTAGATACCGTACTGTGAATATCTGTCTTGCAAAAGAAAAGTTACACGATATCATATCGATTTCATATTCTTTGTACAAGCTTCACGGTAGCTTAAAGATAGTCCGTCCCTTTTGCAAGCTTAAAATTTGAAATCGTCTATCACGATCGTAAATTGAAGAAAGTGTGATTCAAGACCATTTCTCAGAATATAGCATGTTGAAGCTTTCTGTATATGTAAAAAATTTCAGCCGTTAAATTTCAAACCGACTTTTTTCGTGCTACGAAAAAAGTATTAGTCTTTGTTACAGTATCTATGTGGTTATTATGCATGTGTGAAATCCTAATTTTATGAGTAACTACCAAACTTTGGAGATGATTTCTCCCATAGAACAATTTTTTTCATAATGCGTTTTTTAATTTAATAAACAGATTAATCAATAAAGCAGATATTTCAACAAAAACTGCTAAGAGCCTGAGGTAAAGACTATTAATCAGACGTTGTTTACGTGCATTATTTGAATTTTACACTACGTATCAGTTTCAAATTGTGAATATAGAGCTTGCTAACACTTCTCTATATGTTTTACCAATGTTTCGATGGTTTTGTGGTGATCTGTAAAAGGGACTAGCTGTCTTTAACACCATCTATACCAGATATATTGTTTCTCCAAATTGCACCTGTGCGTAACAGGCATGACAGTGGTGCTGAAGTAGAGAGTGACACGTGACAAAGTTAAAGAGGTGGATAAATCAGTTTATCATCGGCCGCAATTTCGATGCTGCGAGAAACCCAACTTCGATGGCTTTTTGCGTATATTTCATAACGTCATCGACATCGTTTTTATCGCCCTTCTCACCTTACTATGTAAACATGATCGAGGGTGGAATGTGCTAAACTTGGCATTTCTTTGAGCGACAGGTCTGTGTGGGTTTTCGGCACGTGTTGGGGTCACGGTTCTCACCTCCAGCTGAATCAAAAGATGAGAAATTGGCTGTAGTTTGAATGAGTACAAGGTCAATCGCCGGTTAGCTCCATTTAACTATGGAGCTACAATGCTTTTAACCATTGGATGCTTTATGGGATTATTATGCACTATTTGTGAAAACAGGGCACACAAGTCCCATTGACTCTTTATGCGGGTAATGCACACCATTTCCACGGGTCATCATGGACTTAGGCAGAGAAGGAGTTAACTCTTTATACGTCATTGAGGCAGCTTTCACTACTAACACACGCCATTCCCTTGCGACAGTATGGAGTTTGGCAGAGAAGGAGTTAACTTTTTGTGCGCTTTTGAGGCACATTTGCACTGGAAATACACACCATTTCCATTGGTCAGTATTGAGTATGGAGTAATTTCGTACCAAATATGTCATCAAATACAATAGTATAACTCAACCCTGACCATAAAAGTAAACCTACTTCTAAACCTAACCCTAGACATGGGCATATCAAAGGTAACTACCATAGCAACAACCAATGAACTTTCAATATCGCATCTGTTGCCATCGTAGTTACCATTGATGGCAAGTTACAACAATTAAAAACCAAAATGCAACATGGCCCAGCAGAAGTAACGTGGATACAGTAACACTAACGGATTACTAAGTATCAGTTTTTGATTATTTACTTCCGTATCATATTTTCTTTCCTCTCCTACTGACGATTCGGAGCGAGGCCTTGCTGAATAGAACTTACATATTGTTACCAATGGCAACTTCTATGGAAACATTGAATTGTATTGGCTATCGAGCGATGTTGCCACGGTAATTTTGCATTGATGGCAGTGTAACAATTAATGGAAAGCTTTTTGCAACAGGGCCTAGAAGGATAATGGTAAGTTGTTACATTGTGTGTTATCATACAAAACGTGTTTTCCTTTTGGCACGACACATTGAGAGTGATATTTTGTGATACCCTGTACTCTTGTTGCATGTTTTCTTGCGTACTTCCGTACTTGATAAATGTACTATCAAATCCAACTTCTTAATGAAACCAAAACATATGCGTAATTTGATATTCACGTAATACATGAATATTGTGAGTCTTAGAGTACTGACGATTTTTCAATGACAAAAGTTCCATCCCAGTTTGTCCATTTCAAGTACTTTGAATGTGAAGGATAAATCATTTGTTGATCAACAAAATTATATGCTGAGTAATTCATACTAAAACGTTCAATATCATTGCTGAAACACATTAAAGGGTATTCCATTAAATCATGATTGTTTTTGATTAGGGGAAATAATCGGTCACTTTCAAATTGAGCTGATAATTTATATCAAAGCTGTTGTTGCACCATACGTCAGGAAATCGATTTAAATTTGCTAAATCCCGTGTTTTATTAAATCATAAGAACCATATGCTCAGTGCGTTTGTACTTTGCTGATGCGACAGAAATGATGTTTGCACTAACACAAATTTAATCGAATATTGTTATGGAGTATGCCGTCCTAGCAAATATAAGATTAATGTGTAATAATATTTATATATATATATATATATATATATATATATATATAGATGTATTGTTGAATCTCTGATTATATAGGATGTAGGCAGACGGTACCTTGCTTCAGATTTCCTTCGCATTTGAAAAAGAAAGTTGAGCCTCGAGATAAACTAAAAAGAAGTATGTTTTCTTGAATCCGACATGAGCATGCTAAGCGTTAAGTTTGATACCTATGAAATTGGTCGAACCATGATTGTATGGGGTGTTTGTGGTTCAAACAGTGTTTTCAGTGTTTGGTATTGTCTGCAAAGAGGATACAATCACTTTAACCCCTTTTGCGCATTACAACCTGCTGTCTATGGGTAGTATGTGTATTAATCGTTAAAGGGTCACAAGTGACACACACAGAGTTTACAACATTAACAATGAAACGCACTTTAACCACATCGTAATCTTGACCCACGTACAAAATATAGTTGAGCAATTTACTCCCTCTGTGCCAGGGAAGAAGCTTCACTGTGTAACTCGTGTGTATAACTAGCCCAAACGTGCGACACTGGCGTGATAAGAGTTAAGCCGATTTGAAAGCGTTGTTGCGTTATGGTTAGTGATGGTGCGCGCGTGATCCTAGCGTAATCCTAGCGTGATCCTAGCGTGATCCTAGCGACCGTGGAAGTTAGAAATCGGCAAAGGAGCGAAGTTCAAACGTGAGCCGCGTTTTTCGGATGGTAGGTCCTATCTTATGCAGAGATGCGACTGATCTGATTCGATCGCAAGTCCGATCCCTAATCACTGATGTACATAGTTAAAGGTTGATGTGAATTGAAAGTCAAGTTACGATCAATCAAAATTATGTATACTTGTAAGACATGCCTCAGATTGATACACGTCTGTTATGTCTGTAGTACATTTTCAGGCAAATTCAGACAAATTCAGACAAATTCAGACAGGAGAGGTTGACTCACCATGGGAAGCGGGTCCGTGGGGCGATAACAGACTCGAGACTCCGAACTTGAGCAGACCAGAGAGATGAGCGTGGTTGGCCTGGTGATTGCACGCCACGGGCGAGCTTTGCGGACTCGGTATTTGATGTCGGTTTTGATGATGGGGATGCGGATGATGGTGAGGAGGAGGAGGTGGAGGAGGAGGCGGTGGGTGATGTCCACCGTGGTGGTGCGACGACGTGAGTGATGGGTGGAGGGAAGGAGGGGGAAGAGGATGGAAGGAAGGGAGGGGAAGGGCGAGGGATGGACGGGAGGTTTTAATCCCCGGTAAGGAGGACGACGTCGGGAGCGATTGGGACGGTGACGTCGACGATAGCGATGATGACGACGACGACGACGGAGGTGGGAGAGGATGTGGTGACGACGAAGACGGCCGATCCTCGTGAGCGGGGTGGTGATTGTGGTGGTGGTGGTACTGGTGTTGGAAGAAATGTTGGTGGTGTGGCGGTGAGTCCTGTCGAAGCGACGCAAGATTGTTCTCATTGTTGTTATTATTATTGTTGACGCTGTTGTTGCCGGTGTTGCTAGGCGGGGTTTGTTGCTGCTTCTGTTGCCTAAGGCAGTTACAGGTTGTGCAGGAAGCGGGGTGGCGGGGGATGGGTTTGTGGATCGGTGCCCTGCTTGAGAGGATATCCTTGACGAGGAACGAGGTGGTCGACGTCGCCACACCCAGGACGGGCTGCGGGGCGGGGACGGGCGGAGGAGTCTCCATTGGCGAGAGGGTCGACTGCGAGACGGTTGCTGGGTGCGGTCGGTAGACGCCCTGGTAGAGGGGGGTAGGAGCGAAGACACCAGGAAAGGTGTGCTTCTCCTCGAGATCCGACCGGGCTTCGAACCGCCTGATGAGATGCGGTAGAGGGATACCCCCAGACTGGGGTAGCCCGGCCAGGGAGGGGAGCCCTGGTGCGAAAGCATAGGGGACCTCCCCGGGCAAGGCAGATCGGCTGTTAGCCTCGAGAGCAGTCATCGCAACCAATCCAATCCAATCAAACCTAATAGTTGTAAATAACGATCACCGCGGCTATCAACTTCTCTCCTCAACACCTCATTCAAGATAAAGACTGATATGGATAATCATAGCCCCAGATATGACGAGTCTTGCAAAGGCAGATGAATAACGCGCAGCCGATGATAATCAATGCAAAGTCCTTTATGACCACTAACGCAAAACCGCACCTTTGGGACAGCGTGAGTGAGCGAACTCCACCGCTGAGTGAATGGGCCGTGATTGTCGGCGCGGGAAGCCGAGCGCTGATTGGCCGATTGTTCGCCAAAGTAGGCGCGGCTTCCACGCTCTGCGGACAACCTGCTCTTCACAAGTGGGCGGGGTTTACGCAAAGTGCTAACACGCATGCTCGTTGGTTTCAAAGTAAAAGTTAAGGAAAAGTGAGTTTTGATGCCCTTTTTGAGCGTGTGTGCCTATACACTTACGACTGAATCAACTTACTCAATACGGGAGAGGATGGTAAAGAAAAAAAAAACTCCGCCTTCACCAATTACCATCATGATGGAAAGTCTTAAAATCATGACTGCCTTTCATTGGCGAAGCGTCGCTCATTTTATAACCCAGTCTAATTAATAAAAAGAAATAAAATCATAAGCGAGTGGGGCTGTAGACCGATAAAAGCCACGTTTTTTTTTTTTTGTTTTTTTTTTTCTTAGTGATGTTCGTGTCTTTTATGAACAGATTGCCCACGTGGAAGATGTCTTGAGCGAGGATATTGTACTTGAGAGCGGTGGGCGTGGCTTAATGGGGGAAATTATCATGAGAAAGCACACATTTTCCATTTTAGGGGGGAAATTTAACAGCATATGATGGGTAACGTGGGAGCCAATCATTACAAAGACTCAATCTTATGGGGGTTCTTCTATTCATGAGAGTACAATAAATGGCAATGCGTTTTTTCTGTCTGTCTTTCTTCTTTTTCTCCCTCTCTCTCTCTCTCTCTCTCTCTCTCTCTCTCTCTCTCTCTCTTTTTCTCTCTCTCTCCCCCCCCCCTCTCTATCTAACTCATATCCGTCGTATATGTCTTGATCTTTCCATACAATTTCTTTCTTGCGTTGTATACCACTCTATTTCTCTGTCTCTCTCTTTCTCTTTCTCTCTCAACCACCTTCCGACTTTCTTCACTATTATCTCTCTCTCCCGCTTTACTGCCTCTCTCCTTCCTTCCCTCCTTCCCTCCATCCCTACCCCCCCCCCCCCCCCCTACATGCGCACACTGTCTCCATACTCTTCATTGCACTACCACGGTGCAGCGATGCATCGTGTACATTGCGTACACAATAGTTCATGAACGCTTTGTCCTCTGAGCAAGTGCATTTTTTTGTGTGTCAAGTTCCAAGAAACTTAAAGCTCCATGTGTTATGCGCACATTGCCTCACCAGAAATGTACACATATCCATCTGAACAGCGTGTTATCTGTCGCACGAATGGTTGATAGGAAATAGAAGATGATATTGGTAAGAGTCAATATATTTCGGGGGCCTAATGAAGAGAATAAAAAAAATATGTTCACAAGCAATGTACACAGATCCATCTGAACAGCGTGTTATCTGTCGAGGGAATGGTTGATAGGAAATAGAAGATGATATTGGTAAGAGTCAATATATAATTAGGGCCCCATGCAGAGGATGCAAAAAAAAGGAAGAAAGAAATGTTCACAAGAAATGTACACAGATTCCTCGAAACAGTGTGTGATCTGGCGTAGGAATTGTTGATATGTGCATAGAATGTGATATCGGTAAGAGTCAATGTGTAATTAGGGCCTCATGAACAGAAATGAAAAAAAATGTATTCACAAACATGAGAGAATAAGAAATTAGAGTGGGGGTGGGCGAGAGAAATGGGAAGCGAGAGATGGAGGGGGAAGGGGATGGGGAAAGGGACGGGGGGGGGTATGACAAGCATGTGTTCCTTTACGTTATAGGTATTATTTAATTTTGGTAAATATAATCTTAACTCAATACACATGCTACACCATCGGACAAAACACATTCTGGGTAACTGGTATACACTGGTTTGATATCATACACAAAATGATTCGAAGCCAGATGATGTACGGTGGATTCAAAATCAAAGAAAATATAGCAAGGCCGGGGCGTTTGTCAGATTCGGCGAAGGAGCGCAAGTCTTAGTGCGCATGGGCGATTTGTAGGAACAGTATTCCTAACCCTTTATGCATGTTATGTGTCAGACGATGTACTGTTGTATGTGATGTGTGTGTAATAAGTGTACGATAAGTCATCAATGGCCAGAAAGGCGTTAAAATAACACACCCTATACGGAAATTGACTCGTATCAGTAATTGACTGCGCGTAACAGCTCGCGGCCTATTAACGCCAATGAACCGTGAATACATGGTATATAGAATACACGGTATAGTGTCAAATGTATATGTAACATTTGCACGATGGACATAAAATCTTACATTTTCAACAAAAAGTGTTTTTTCTCTTATGTGATCATTAGATTGAGGTCGCATTCTCCGATCGAAATTATACCAACTATTTTTTTTTACTTTCCGTTATTGGTAAAGAATGGACTCAGAACGTGATTTTGTTTAGTTTTTTCACCATGGTGGCATCGAGAACGCGTGTGTAGGACAATTGCAATTTTTTGCCCGCTCGCATTTCTCCAATCCCCCGCCTTTAGAGTTTAATGCTAGTTTTATGTCACGTAATAGAATCGTTATGTCCTCATCTTCCATTAATAAATGCAATCTGATCCTTTCTGCCTTACCACTCAACATATACAAGAGTGATAATAAACGTTTAATCGGCTCCCCTGATCTGACCAACTGCCGCAGCCTAGCGCTGCTCGCCAAAACCGCACTGTGACTTCCCCCATCGCCATCGGCCCAGATATCTCGCGAGCGTCCGCAGTGTATGACCTGTGACCGCTGCTGAAACGAGGAGCTACCCCCGCTCGCGTCGCTATTGTGGTCTCTCCCCCCTAAGCTTCGGGGTAACTTGCCACCGAAGCGTCGGTGGGCTTTCGCGCGCTTTTGGCTAGTCACAAAAAAGTGGTGTTTGTACTGACCGTGTTCTATCGTGACGTAGCTGTTGCCCGGATGGTGGCAGAAACGAACTTAAACACGATAATCAAATGTTTTCACATCCAGTTCGTAGTGACTTGATTGTGGACAACAACTGGCCTAGTGGTTAAGTCTCTGTCCGGCAAGAACTACATCGCGGACTCGAATCCCGCATGATGCCTAATAAGGCATCAGACTTCTTTTCATTATTGTTAAAGCTCGATATTTCGATAGTTATAACTGTTTGTAAGTCCCAAGAACATTGTATCTGAATATCCCCCATGAACATGATGAATCTTTAACTCCTTCTCATCCGGGCTCCCACCTGCCATATGAGAATGGTGTGTATTACCAGTGCAAAAATGCCTCAATGGCGCATAAAGAGTTAACTCCTTCTCTGCCAGACTCCATACTGACCGATGGGAATGGTGTGTATCACCAGTGCAAAATTCCTCAATCACGTCAATGGCACATAAGGACTTGATATAAAGTCATTGCGTTTAGTTTCAAGAAACCATGCATATAAAGAGGACATGTTTTCGACCCCAAACTTGGCCTAGCCTATATTCAAGGCGACGATTCTGCAGTCGAAAGGGCCTATAATTGGAAACATGACGGCCCATATTTACTTGCACAAACCCCTTGACCAACACCTGCTTTTCAGCCAGTCGCAGAGTCGTACGACAGATCGTATCGTATCGTATTGTGTGCAGTGGCTTTAAGTTGTTTTCAGATACAGTATTGAAGTAGCGATTAGTGTATGTGTTTCACGCCCTTTTGGACTGTTTAACAATGTCTACTATCATTACGATTTACTTTACGATAATCCCATTAGATCTTAACAAAGCATTCATAGATTGTATCTGATCGGGCTTCTCATTCGTGGTGTTCGGGATCAACACTGCGATCGTCCACGATCTGCAACGATAGGTGCCCCTCTGTCAGTTAACATTGCTAACGGCCGGTGGGTTCACGCTGTCACAAACATGCCACGATCACACACGAATGGATAATCATAGCGTTAGTAAGCATGATAAAGGCCAGCGCACACGTTACGATCTGATCAATCGCACGACTCTGTGACTAATTGAATCGCAAGACCCGGTCATTGGATTTGTGCGAGAAAAATTACGTCGCATTCCTAGACGTATGCCCTTATCACTGCAAATTTTAAACAAAATTCTGTAGTCTGCGATGGCTTTAAATGGTAAATCCTGCCTGAAGTTAAGTTTGTTTTGATAAAAGCAAAATCATGAAAGAAAGAAATAAGTGAAGGTTTCACCAAAATCCGTCAAGGGATAACAACATTATGAATGTGAAAACTCTTTATTTTGTGACGTCACGTGCGAAATACTCTGTTTTGAGTTATTTACATCGTTTTTTCTTTTTCATTCCTATTTTCTCAAAACGGTATATCCCATTTTATCTGTGCAGTTCATAATAGACACATGTTTTTACACACACACACCTCTGGCGAAGATGAGTTCTATCTTTAAATCGAAACAGAAAAGGGCATTTATCTCGCATATGACGTCTCAAAATTAAAAGTTCTAACTTCCTTATCTTTAGACGGATTTTCGTCAAACCTTCAAACGTATGTTGCTTTCATTTTCCTCCTCTGATCGATTTAGCTTCAGGGAGGACTTTCCGTTTAACAGCTCGTACGACATGGCCATGCAGACGTAAATCATTTTTTTTTTTTTTTGCTAATGAATGTTAAAAGAGTTCCTTGTTGAATGGAAATATTTTTGCTCCTGAAATAAATAATGTTTTTTTTCCAGAACTGAAATTTGACTCAAAGTCAGAAAAATAAAAGCAAACATTTTCTAATTTCATAATAATAATCATTGATAATCGTTATCAGCTGATAACAAAGTCAAATAATTCGCAATGAAGCAAAGTAATTACTACGGGATTACGTATAAACTATTTGATTGTTATTAAAGATTGTCCGTCCCTTTTGCAAGCTTAAAATTTGAAATCGTCTATCACAATCGTAAATTGAAGAAAGTGTGATTCAAGACCATTTCTCAGAATATAGCATGTTGAAGCTTTCTGTATAATGTAAAAATTTCAGCCGTTAAATTTCAAACCGACTTTTTTCGTACTACGAAAAAAATATTAGTCTTTGTTACAGTATCTATGTGGTTATTATGCATGTGTGAAATCCTAATTATATGAGTAATTACCAAACTTTGGAGATGATTCCTTCTATAGAATTTTTTTTTCATAATACTTTTATAATTTAATAAACAGATTAATCAATAAAGCAAATATTTCAACACAAACTGCTAAGAGCCTGAGGTAAAGACTATTAATCAGACGTTGTTTACGTGCCTTATTTGAATTTTACACTACGTATCAGTTTTGAATCATGAATATACAGCTTGCTAACACTTCTCTATATGTTTTGCCAATGTTTTGATGGTTTTGTGGTAATCTGAAAAAGGGACGGGCTGTCTTTAAGATAAAGGGTAAAAGCGCGCATTACTCCGATGGTCGTTATTGAAGTACGGAACACTGAGGTGACGTAACGGGTGGTGGTAGCGATTACGGGCCGTGATCATGGCAGACTTCTGCTGTCGTCATCGTCGGGTTTTTATCTCGATTCATTTCAACGATTTTTGTCATTTTGTAATGATTTCTTCGTGGTCTCCTGAAGTCGAATAAGAATAGGATGGACCCATAGCAATGACATAATGCTTATACCTTTAACAAGTCAGTTTTAAGAGAACAAATCAGTTAAAAGAGAACAAGAGAGCTAGGGAAAGGGAGAGAGAGAGAGGGGGGGACAAAAAAGTAAGTTAGAAAGATGGAGAAAGAGAGGACTAGAGGAAAAAAGATGAGAGAAAGGGGAAGGGAGAGAGAGAGAGAGAGAGAGAGAGAGAGAGAAAGAGGATGAAAAAGACACTGTCATGAACAAAGAGAGAGAGGGAGGGCAGAGCATGTGGAACGGATACAAAAAGAAAGAAAGAAAAAGAAAAAGAGGAAAAGAGGGTGAAAAAGAGAAAACATACATTCGCTTCTTCATATTTTAAACTGCTCGCGCGCTACCAAACACGGTATGTTTTTAAAAGAAATAAAAACGCGGCCAGCCCTTGTTTGTGTGAAGGGGTGTGTCTCAAGGGGGCTTAATTAACCGATATAGAGCAGATTTATTCCTGCAAGGTATAATGTCAATGACAAGCCACCACCCCTAAGCTGTTGATATATAATATCTACAGTCTGCGCCTTTACCCCGCCGCCCCGCCCCTCCCCGGCCGGCCCGGCCCGGCCCGGCCCGGGCCGAGCCCGTCTGGTATCAGACCCTGTCCGCTATCTTTCTCAGCGCCTACCGTCCCTAGCAATGAACATTATGAACGTACTGGCTAATCGTGCGATCGCAATAACTGTCAAAAACGCGTTACGTTATTTCAAGACGGAACCTGAAGAGACGTTTGTATAATCATATCTCATTCAGGTTCTGTCGACGAGACACAGTGTTGACCTACGACACCTTACTGCGGGATCGGCAGCAGATTGTGATTGTTTGGGGACTTTTGTTGCCGTAACAGTTTTGTTTCAAAAGTTACCAAAAGTGCATGGAGAAAGGACGGGCTATATGATGTAAAAAAAAACGTCTGAAACAATTTAGCTTGGAGATCCAACAAGGCACGACAGTCTGTGATGAGGGTGGTACTACATTCTCTTTTTCAAGGTCCTTTTCTTATTGTTATTTTACTTTTCATTGGTAATTTAGATATAATGAATGAGAAGAGGAAACAGACCGGGAGCTAGGAGAGAAACACAATGACGAAGAAGAACAAGAAAAAGAAGAAAAGGAACAAGAAGACCAAGAAGAATAAGCGCGTGGGGGGCAGAA
>OZ022592.1:15998097-16040597 GCA_963669155.1 Arbacia lixula | reverse complement strand
AATGAACCACTAAACCACCCAAGTTCCAACAATGTAAATGTTAATTTCTTTTGTTTATGAATACTGAGTATTGGCCACTGCAGATGACACGATTTGATTAGTCGTACCACTCTGCGACCATGACGACTGGCTGAATCGCAGGACCCGCCCGTTGGATTTGTGCGTGCAGGTGACGTCACATTTTCAGTCACAAGCCTTTACGATTGCAGGATCGTGGCAGAGTCGTTCCGTCTGTGGTGGCCTTAACAGATTCTAAAGACGGCTTCAAAGGAAGGGAGCTAGGGCTTGCGTGGTTGACACCGTTGAAGCTAATGAATGTAAATAAGATATTATGATAGTTGATTACTGTCACCAACACCGTCACCACGTTTCCATAACAAATATCATCATCATCATCATCATCATCATCATCATTATCATCATCTAAATTGTCATCATCGTCATTATCAACATCATCACCATCGTGATCACCACTATCCCATCACAAGTATCATCATCATCATCGTCGTCGTCGTCGTCGTCGTCGTCATCATCTTCATTACCATCATATTTATCACCCACACTACCATCATCACCACCACCACCAGCACGGTCCCACCACTATTATTATCACCACCACCACTATCACCATCACCAATATCAACTCCATCCATGTCATTCACATGGTCATCATCATCATCATCATCATCATCAAAGACAACAACAATCTCAACAACGCCACCCTACTATCACCATCACAATCATTAACACATAACACCAATGTCACAGATGTCATCATCATCATCATCATCGTGAACATCGTCATTCTCACTATCATAATCATCATCATTATCGTGACCACTTACAGCTACATCACCACTATCTTCATCACTACCATCATCACCATTATCATCTGATCATTAACATCACCATCACTAACACCGTCGCCATCACCAAAACCTACTGTATCGACGCTATCATTATCATCATCATCATTATCATCATTATTATTATCATCACTAGCACTACGCAACTTCTATCTTGACCAACACCATCACCAAGCCCAACTATATCATAACCATCATCATCACCATCATCTTCACTACCATCATAATCATCACCATCATCACCATCACCATCATCACCATCACCATCACCATTACCATCACCATCATCATCATCATCTTCACCACCATCATCATCACCATCATCATCATCATCACCATCACCATCACAGTCATCATCAAAATCATCACCATCATCATCATCGCCATCATCACCATCACCATCATCACTATCATCATCATCATCATCATCATCACCATCATCATCACCATCATCACCACCACCATCACCACCACCATCATCATCATCATCACTATCATCATCATCGCCATCATCACCATCACCATCATCACCATCATCATCATCACCATTACCATCACCATCATCATCATCATCATCACCATCATCACCATCACCATCACCATCACCATCACCATCATCACCATCATCATCATCACCATTACCATCACCATCATCATCATCATCATCACCATCATCATCATCACCATCACCACCACCATCACCATCACCATCACCATCACCATTACCATCATCATCATCACCATTACCATCACCATCATCATCATCGCCATCATCACCATCACTATTACCATCACCATCATCATCATCATCACCATTACCATCACCATCATCATCATCATCATCATCACCATCACCATCATCATCATCACCATCACCATCACCATCACCATCATCATCATCATCATCATCATCACCATCACCATCATCATCATCACCATCACCATCACCATCACCATCATCATCATCATCATCATCATCACCATCATCATCATCATCACCATCACCATCACCATCACCATCACCATCACCATCATCATCAGCAGCAGCAGCACCATCATCATCATCATCATCATCATCATCGTCATCACCATCACCATCACCATTACCATCACCATCATCATCATCATCATCATCACCATCACCATCATCACCATCATCATCATCATCATCACCATCACCATCATCATCATCATCATCATCATCACCATCACCATCACCATCACCATTATCACCATCATCACAGACTCACCATCTGTGTCGCTTACTTAACAACTCTATAAGCCAGGACGCAAACTCCACGTGAAACACTAGTGAAAGCCCTGCTAGATGCTTCTTTGCACACTCTTTGCTTTCATCATCGCTGTTTTCATTATCACGGGCGTGGAAAAACAAATTCAGATGTGTCGAAAATTAGAGCAAGCATCAGCAAATCGGACTTGTAAAACAAGGCAACTACATGCATCTGTGTGTGTTAAGTCCCGCGGGCGTTGACGGGAATCTGGTGGAGGTTTCACGGGGGAGCAGCGGGGAGGAAAGCGATGTCGTACGCGCTGGAGCAGCGAATCGGAACGTTATATTTTCACAGTTCGCACAATACACCACCGGTTTTCTAGCCTGTGGCGGTGTTTCAAATATGTTACTGATTTTAGGGCGCGAGCACCGCAGATGATAATGATGATGAGGATGATAAAGATGACGATGTTGTGAAGCAAAAGTAGAAAGAATAATTGACGACAAGGAACAATATGCAAGGGAAATCAAGGACGATATCCCTTTGCATACCAGACAAGCTATTGCTCCAAGAGATTTGTATGTGTTTCTTGTGAAAAGGGGAACTTGTGGCACCCAAAGCGTTAAGAGAAAAGTGAATGATCAGAAACTGAAGTTTGCACAATGTGTATACATGTATAGGTGACGAAGAATGAAAGGATGAAATTGGAATGATTATTTGCGAAGCATCAGAGAGAAAATGAAAAGAGAAAGGGAAAGAGATTAATATGATTAACTCCTCCTCTTTCTAAACTGCTCCGCCTCATGTATTTCGTCTTCGTTCCCATAATCTACCCCCCCCCCCCCCGCCCACCCCTTACCTCCTACCTACCCCTGTCTCCTCCTACCTTCCTTTTGTTCCCAGAGCGAGAAGTGATGTGGAGTCTTTAACCCTTTTTGTGTGCCAGAAAATGCTGCTCATTTAGATTTGTGTATGTAGATGTTGCAATCATCGATAAAAGGCACGTTAAGGAAACAACATGCACCGGTCGTGGCTTTCCAATACTCAACCTGCTCGACACACTGGACCTCCATTTAAAGGTTACTAAATTAGAAAAAAAAAGTTCCCACTAATCTATGTAAAATTATCCACTAAAAACGAATTTCACATTCGTTTGCCGCAATGAAGTCTCATTTTAAGGAAAATTTGAAAAAACGAATGCTTCCAGTGACGCATGAGAAGTCAAAATTCCATAGATTGTACGGAAGTCAAGAATAGACCATGTTCGTTATGTATTCACAACTTTCCCCCTAACTGCGTAGTAACGCGTTATTGCATTCACCTGTATCTTGTCATTCAGATTCAATGGATGGAATGCATTTTGAATCTATTAGTTGTTGCTACTCAGACAAACCTCGGACAAGCTGTGGGGTTCCCATTGGTCACGTATTGTTTAAATGTGAAATTCGTTTTTAGTGGATGATTTTACATAGATTAGTTGGAACTTCTTTTTCTAATTTAGTAACCCTTTAAAGGGCCCCTGTCATCAAAATACATGTTGACTTCTGTTGATGCAACTTAATATGTATATAACAAAATCACTAAATGTTCAATGGAAATATGTGTCCTATATTTTAAAATAATTTTCTATATTTCTTCTCAGCACTGATAAGCCCCGCCTCCAAAATATCCTCCAACTCAAGATTCCCCCTGTGACATCATCAAAGGTAGAAATTGGCAGGATAATATACATAATTTATGCACAAACTAAACATTGCAATGACTACCTGCAAGTGCTTATAATAGCATCACATAGCTAGCACATTTCTGACATAAGGAAACGATTATTCCCACATGAAAGGTTGTTAGATTGTATTGTGTGAGGCTCTTGTGGGCAGGTGGAGGTAGTCATTGCAATGTTTAGTTTGTGCATAAACTCTGCTTATTATCCTGCTAATTTCTACCTTCGATGATGTCACAGGGGAATCTTGAGTTGGAGGATATTTTGGAGGCGGGGCTTATCAGTGTTGAGAAAAAATAAAGAAAAATTATTTTAAAATAAAGGACGCATATTTCCATTGAACAGCTATAGTGATTTTGTTATGTACATATTATGTTGCATCAACATAAGTCAACACACATTTTGATGACAGGGGCCCTTTAAGGAAACAGCATGCACCAGTCGTGGCTCTCCAATACACAACCTCCTACATACACTGGATCTCCATTTAACGTCCTATCCGAGGGATCTGGGGCCATATTCATGAAACCCTACTAAGCCTAGTTACTTGCTAAAATGCATTCAGCTACATGCATTTTTAGTAACCAACTAGGCTAGTAATGTTTCATGAATATGGCCCCTGGTAAATGCGATATAGGATAGTCAGAGAAACACAGAGCCTACATGAAGATATGATATCAGATCCAGTCAAACCTGTATAGAAAGGCCGCTCAAGTGGTACGTGACATGTGGTCTTTACGTACAGGTTGCTTTAATACAGGTTTCAATTGATAAGCATCAGTTTTTCTCATAAAAAGAAAATCAGTAACCTTGACTTTCAAATTCAATTCAAAATCAGTAATAACCTTCAATTAATCAAAAGAAAACATATGTCATACTAGAAATCCATGAATATCAAACGAATCATCGGCGATATGTGTATTTTGAGTGTAACGTTGTACAAAGGAAATGGCTGATTCTAAGTACGATTGCTTTACTTTTCTCAATTCAATTAATTGCATCAAGTAAACGGTTTTTATAGGGAGGGACCCAGCATATCCCTGACGGAAAATAAATATATATCGGAAATATTTCATGAGAATGTCATTATAATCATAAGAGTAGCCGCTTTTGTTATTGTTGAATATTTATCCCTCTTAGTCCAATAGGCAATACACGGTGTTCTAATTGACATGGGAATATCATTGATTGGTACATAGAGGATTAAAGGAAAAGTTCACCCTGAAGACAAGGTGGTTTTGATAAGGGAATTAGATATCGCAACTTTCTTTACGATTTTCGTCAAAAATTATGTTTCTATCAGATTTCTGTTTTTTCTAAAAAAAAAAAAAAAAAAAAAAAAAAATTAATTTCAAGGTGGACTATCCCTTTAAATGCCAACCTTCGTAATTGACCATCAAAGCTTTCGATGTCTTTCAGACATCTTAACACTTACATTACTGGGCCTTGAATTGAAAAACACGCTGGCTCACTACACATCTTCAAGCGAATGGACATGAGGGAGTTAATCTACGTAGCTGATCCGTGCTTAGGAGAGTAATAGTGACCTTGAACTGCCGTTTGGTCCAATGATTGGTGCATAACGCAGTGCCCTCATGAAAAGCAGTGGTCTCACTGATGAGACTCTCCCTGGTATATAAGACCATATTGTTTTTATCAAGCGTCCTCAAATTGCTATTGAGAAATCAATTGAATGGTTTCTTTTCCATCCCCACTGTGGTCGAATATAAACGTATGGACGGATTGTGTCATTGTACTCTTGTATATCAAGAAATGAAATTTAAAGCTAAAACTTGCTAGCCATATGCTCTCTCAAGAGATATTAATTTATTGAAAGATATTTTATTCGCACCATTGGCTATGCGATCACTAGTCATGCTAGTGGTGTAATGTAACTGTACATACATGGATTGGTTTTTGACACGTGACATGACGTCATTCCCTTGCAGACTGTTATTGTATTAATTTTCTATAGGGGGGCCATCAACCAACAAGCTTAGCTTCCTAGATGGGCCACCTCCGTACAATTTAAAGCTAAAAATAAAGGAATGTAATACTTGACAATACTTGTATTTGCGTTTATCTCTCCTTTTTTGTATTCATTTTGCTTGAATGTAAATACAGTTTGAGTTTGCAAATTCAGGAAAACAACCCGTTTCTTGCGCTGTCTACAGTTCATGTGAGACATAGGGTGTGTTCATGCGACCATCGCCTGAATCGCGTTTTAAATCATGATTCAAAACGCGTTTCAAAACGCAAACATGAATCACGATAACGACAAAATCAGCTTCCAGATGACCTTCTCTCTCTAATCATGTTTCCCCTCGGATTTGGGCCGATCCAGTGCGCATCGCAGTGCGCAGTTTGATGCAGGAAGTATAGGTCTGCTTTTACGCACGCGTTTTCTGACTTCTACGTGGGCTGCTTGACCAACACCGGAAAAAGGCTGAAACAATGACTATATAGAATCATGATTCAAAACGCGGTTGCGTTCAAGCGACCTTTTTCGAGCGTGATTCTGCAGAAACGCGTTTCCAAGCGCGTTTCATGTTTGCGTTTTGAATCACGTTTATATTCAATGTCGTCTGAACGCAATCGTGATTCTGCAGAAACGCGTTTTCAATCATGATTCTGACCGTGATTCTAGAGCAAAAAAGTTTCGCATGAACGCAACCATAGAGTACCAGGGCGTCGAAATCGACTGCAGAAATTCAGAATGGTCAAGTGAATAGAAATATAAATGACCATGGCTTCAGTGAAAGAGAGCGATATAAGTGCTACTTTTGTCTTATTTGGAAATGTTCAGCATGTTCAGTATCTGCAATACATTTGGCGAGCTTGTTCAACTCCGTTCCCGTCATGGGCGCATTTTTTTTTTTTTTTTGCATAAGTGATACACAAAAAAACATTGAGCGCTATATTTCCTGACACAGACAGGTTGACAGAAGAAGTTAAAAGGAAATAATCATTCATATTCATTAGAGAAAATGTGTGCTCGATATCGTCAATAAACAATCAAATCACTTCTAGAATAGCCGAACGTCTTTTCTCTAAAGATAATGGTTGATTTATATTTAACTCGCTTACTAATGGTTTGTTTACATGCGTATTATCTGCGAGTATGGGTGTACATGCGCATTTCAATCATACCGCGAGAAATGAGGAAGTCGCATTAACATTTATAGCGAGTTCATAGATGTGTTTGGCAAAATAGGCCAAGCCAAGTTGTAAAACAAAATGGTAGCGGACGGTAGAGAGAAGACAAGAGAGAGAGAGAGAGAGAGAGAGAGAGAGCAAAAAAAAAAGGCGTTGCCAAATATGGTAAGGATTACACGCCTAACTCCAGAGCAGGCTGGGGATAAACGGGATTATAACGTCACAATTTAATATCCATTATCACTATTATAAATGGTTTAAGTGGAATCTCATGGTTCCTGGCAATTGAGACTGGAGTAAGGTTTCATTTCAAACGAGCTGACACAGAAACACGACAGATGTCGATGTTTCGCATCTCTCTCCGACTTCCCTCTCCCCTCTCTCTCCTCCGCTATCATTCTCCCGTTCTCTCCATCTTTATTCCTTCCCTTTCTCTATACAACTCTCTCACTCTCTCTCTCTCTCTCTCTCTCTCTCTCTCTCTCTCTCATCCTCTCACCCGCTACCATTCTCCTTCTTTATATCTCTTTCTTTCTCTCTGTCTCTCTTTCTCTCTGTCTCTCTTTCTCTCTGTCTCTCTTTCTCTCTGTCTCTCTTTCTCTCTGTCTCTCTTTCTCTCTGTCTCTCTTTCTCTCTGTCTCTCTCAGTCTCTCCCTCCCCCTTTCTCTCTCTCTCCCTTCCTCTCTCTCTCTCTCTCTCTCTCTCTCTTCTTCTCTGTCTCTCTCTCTCTCTCAGTCTCTCCCTCCCCCCTTTCTCTCTCTCTCTCTTCCTCTCTCTCTCTTTCTCTCTCTCTCTCTATCTCTCTCTCTGTCTCTCTCTCTCCCCCCCTCTAAAAAAAAACCAATATTCCCAGTGTTCGTATAGCTCTACTATAAGTATGAAAAATAGATTAGAACGGGAGAGTATGAACTTTAAGTTTTAATTTAGACCATAATCATTCACCTACAAATGAAAAAGCTACACCTCCCCAGTCACGTGACTGCCTGACATGGCATCGTATCTTTCGTATGTAACAGATATAACAGATTCGTTGTTTTTATAAGCGCATGATACACGTGTTTATTTCAGTATTTCCAAGACACTGGGTGAATTGAATTCCAAAATTAAGGTATAACATCTTTTGGAAAGAATTGTAGTATGATTTATATCACAAAAAGAAAACTCATCGATTCCTCTCAAGGGGGACTCCACCCTGAAGTTAAGTTGGTTTTGATAAACGCAGGAGCATGAAATAAACAAGAAAAGGCAGAGCAACTCGCAAGTGATAAAATTAAATCTTTAAAAGATCATAACTTTCTTATCCTTTTCGTCAAACCTTCACTAATATGCTGCTTTCATTTGTCTACTTTAACCAATTTAATATCAGGTTGGACTTTTCCTTTAATTAATCATTGTTATTTTGCGTTTACAGAGCATCTTGCATAACGCCAGAAAAAATGTGAAATCTCAGATGATATATAACCAATTTTTTAAAGAAAGCGGGGTTAGCTATCCTCACACGTTGAGGCGTTTATTCCTAATTAATCTTGTTCAATCTAACTTAGCGCGGATTTGTGCAACCATCCGTGTATATGGTACGTACGCGAGGCAAGCGCTACTAACTTCGCTCGCTCGCTCGCTGCGCGCGCGTATCAGGAGTGAAGTTTTGATATCGTACCCGCTGTATAAGCGGAGCGTAGTCGTCGTCGTCGAGAAGCGACGGTGCAACGCTCGAAATGAATATCAGTACTAAGCTAGGGGCGTTTCGCTTCAGATTGGACTAATCTCACGGCTAAGTGAGCATAAATTCATCATAAATCACCCCTCTCTTCACCACAAACCCATCCCCTACGCGTCAAATACCTATTACTTACACTCCAAATGCATTATTCCACCAGCTAGATAGGTGTTATGCCCCACTCCCGACTTCGTTTGGTATCTCTCTCTTTCTCTCTCTTGATGGAGAATGGGTGGCGAATTAACCGTCCAAAGAAAGAAAATCGCCCGGTGTATTCTTTCGAAAAAGTAATTATCCTATTAGTGGTTGCTGAATATGTTGATAAATGAGAGTGGAATGGAGGGATAAGAAGCTTAATGTAAGATCACTATATCGCAATTACTCGTTTATATTATTCCTCTACGCCTGCTATGTACAAGCTGGTTGGAGATTTCCGACTTGCTTAAGCCAAATTGTGTTATAAAATTGCACTTATTTGATCATTTTCCGTGTATGGTTGCGCATTATTTTTTCGTTAAAGTAGAATAATCTCATAACAATCTGAAATTTAATCATGAATGTTTTTTTCATGATTTGTCTGGCGATAAAAGCTAAGAACGTATTTTGATGTGATCAGGATTTTTTTTCCTGTTAACGTTTAGAAATGTTGGTGATTTGTTTGTGAAAGAAGAAAGGAATGGAAGGGATTGAGAAAAGAATAAATAAAGGATAGATAGAAACACGAAGAAAAGAATAAAGCATCTATGCTTCGGTCGATTTATCACTTCAACATGAATTCGTTTAAACGATACAATATTCTAATGTTCCATGCCATATGAATAATGTCTATAACATTTTGTTTTGTTCTCTTATTTTTATTTCTTCTTCCTATGATGAGTAGGCAATTTAGCAACAAATCGTGCATGTTTTATTGTTATCTTGGATTGAAGTAAATGTTCAGTTTTTTGTGAGTAATTCAAATTTTCATGATTGAACAATTAATCATTCAATTCAATTAATAAGTACGAGAAACAAATCAGTGATGAAGAATGGATTAGGGAATAGGATAAAGAAGTCGGAGCTGTAAATCAAAGAAGAAAAGGCAGAAGGGAAAGAAGTTAGCTTAATGATGATGATGGCAATGACGATAATAAAAATGACGATAGTGATGGTGATGATGATGACAACAATAAAGATGAGAAAAGGATAAAATCAATTATAACAAAAGAGGAAGGAATAGCAAAGATGCAACACTGTGCACATATTTACTGTCAATATGACCACAACCATGACAACGTCTGAACAACATTCTAGTACCCTCATTAACATCTTGAAGTATTCATATAATTAAGTACCACATTTTTAATTACCCGTGAACTACACCCAAATTGTGTAATATGTTATTAATTTTCCAGAATTCAAATGTACAAGCAATCTTCATGATCTTTGTCGTTTAAATTTGTTAGTTGCATTATATTTACGCTGACTATTTCTGTCTATATGCATTTGTGCATATGTATGTAAACTTGTCATTTTCATGTTCGTGTACATGTATATCCTATGTTAATATGTGGAAAATAAATGAATTCAAGTTAACATTCAAATTCTAGAATGTTTCTCATAGAAACCTCCGCAGGAAACATCGCCTGGTTATACAGGGTCGCGCGCGGTTCGTTTGTTCACAGAGTTGACTAACATGGCGCGTGTCGCTTTGTTAGGCAAATAGATAACAAAAGAATATGTGCCATATTGTTACGTATTGAAACGAGTTAGCCAAGCTCTGTGTATACGCGGCTTTTCTCCTTTGAACGGTCTTTGCATACCAGTTGTACTGTACTAGACCAATAAGCCCGTTCATAGTTACATCATGGTCGAACACTCCACTGAATCAAGAACGACTAGGGATTTGATCATGAAGCTGTGTAGGTGTGTTATTTTACAGCGTGCCCATAACAACAATAGAAGCAGGTGTACATGGTGGGATGTTCTTTCTCTACCTTCTCAGAGCTGAATCGTTGTTGTCATATCTGCATTATAATTAGTATAAATGTGGTCCACTAACTATGGAATATAATTGACCAGAGGTCATTCGTACCAGTAACGATCTGCTCATGCGCATATTGCAAACTCGCTCACACGGAACCTGTGATATTACAGACTGTGCGTAAAATACAATGATAAAGAGCGTTGGAGAAAGTATACGCATAGCCTGTCTTTCAGACTTTTGTGCATTTCTAAACTAGACTATTCACTAAAAGGGTCTGACTTCAATAGCCTAAACATTGTAGATTTATGTCCGTCTCCTCCAATACGTGTATGTGAGGTATTGACTGGGAAAAAAGTGACTAGTCTCGAGTACTAGACTCTATTTTGTTAGTTTGAATCTGAAAATGTCCAACCTCCTGGAGACCAGACTAGGTATCAGCATCACGCTCTCCTGGTATCTCGCAGAGTGCAAAGCTTCGATGACAATAATACCGACGTCACCCGACGGTCGCCGGTCAACCGATCTTTCATCCTTTATCCTCCTTTTCATTCTCACTTTGATTCCTCCTCCCCGATCCGCATCGACTTTTCGACCACAAATCAAATATGCACTTGAGATCATATTATTTCATCTTTTGTCCTTTTTTCTCCCTTTTTGTTGTTGGTGGTGGTGGTCTAGTGGTTGTATGTGGACGAGCACGAGCCGTAGCGGGGAAAGGAGATTAAAGAACACTGGCCGTCACTGATTGCACGTCTTCTAAGAACATCCATCTTACCTCACTCACCCCCCCCCCCCCTCTCTCTCTCTCTCTCTCTCTCTCTCTCTCTCTCTCTCTCTCTCCCATTAACTTTCCTTTCTCTCTCTCTTTTCCTCTCCCTCTTACTCTTACTCTCTCTCTCTCTCTCTCTCTCCCTCTCTCTCTGCCTCAATCTTACTCTCTCTTTCAGACGTCGCCTCTCTCTCTCACACACACACACACACACACACACACACACACACACCCACACACGTACACACACACACCACACACACACACTCTCTCTCTATCTATTTCTTTCTCTATATATCTATATATCTCTTTCTTTCTCTCTCTCTCTCTCTCTCTCCACACACACACACACACACACACACACACACACACACACACACACACACACACACACACACACTGCTCTTCTGTACTATGGTCGCTGTTTACTATCCTCGTCATTTCACGCGACTCTCTTTATCTCTCTCCCGCTTTGACACCTTACTAATATATGCTATTCTTCTTCATCTACCCCTACTTCCTCATCCTTTTTCCCCTGCACTCCCCGCCACCCATGCCCATCTTCGAGGTGGGATGCTAAGCCAAGACTTCCACACTTGCCGATTATCGATTCACCACCAATCGGTTTGCGGCCGCAGCACATCGTCCGAGCTGGAGAAGGAGGCTAATAAGCTTTAAATCGGCCGTGTTTGGGCTAGGATTCCGCAATCTGGTTACGCGCGCCCGCCTTACGCATAGTCTGTTTGTACAAGAAAATTGCCTTTTGAGCGGTCTATCCTTACTGAGCTGGCTTGGAAAAAGAACACTTTAGCTTGGGTTTGATTACCGAAATTTAGTATTGATGTGATGCATCGAAGTCATATCGAAGAGAATTATGAAATACTTTGATTGAATTCACAAAATACATCAATACGACATATGAGTATCACCAAGCATTGGTTAGATTACACTACTTTGAGAAAGAATCTGCGTTATGAGATACACTAAGTCAACAGTTTGACGGATAAATATTTTATCACCAGAACTTTAAAACACCATTAGTTTATTACACATAGTTCTGATAATGGTAATGAAAGAGCTAATACCATGTTTTAGTGCAACACCGTGATGTAGATAAGAGAAAAGAGACAGGAGAAAGAAATATTAATTTTATCATATTTCCAGTTTTCTTAATGCAGTGTGGCCTTTTCAGTTACAGAGTTGTCACTGAAGGCACAGTCAGATGTCACAAAAACAATTGTAAAATAATGCAAAACATATCAAAACTTCTAGATTTTAGTGAAAGGGCTTTCTGGGGTAATTTCAATTTACAAATTACAATTTACAGTGAACTAGAAATAGCTTGCGTGGTTAAGTCGCTGCCCGGTAAGAAGTAGATTGCAGGTTCAAATCCCGTCTGGTTCCAAGATTTTTGTCTGACTTGTGTTTCGTTCATTTACAGGATGGGGCACGCTATCCTTATTACTGGGTGTATGCCTAAAATTTCTTTGTAAATATCAAAACTTTTAACACATTCAATGTACGAGACAATACACAGCGCAATAAAAAAATATCTTCATATCATGTACTGAAAATTGTAGTCCGGTGATAAAGCATTAAAAACATAAACAAATATTGAGAATGAAAACAGGAAGATAAAGACATAGATAAAGATGTGGAGAGAGGAAGGGGTAACGGAGAACAGGCTGGAGAAAGAGATAGAAAAAAAGAGAAAAGAAATAAACAGAAAAGGGAACTTTATCGCACAAATGAGGGGGAGAGAGTGGTATAGAGAGAAAGATAGGGGAGGAGCGAGAGAGAAAGGCAGAGAGATAGAGACAGTGAAACCGAGTTGCACACACAGAGATATGGAGCATAAACAAAACAACTATGGAGGGAGGTTACAGGAAGAGAGAGAAATAGGAAAAGAGAAATATATAGAAAGATACATTACAGAAAGAGAGAGGAAAACAGAGACAGACAGAAAGATAGACAGAAAGAGATAGAGAGACAAGCAAATAGAGAGATAGAGACAGAGATATACAGAGGCAGAGGGAGGGAGAGACAGAGATACAGAGAGACAAGGAGAGACAGGGATAGAGACAGACAGATAAACAGAGAGACAGAGAGAGAGATACAGAGATAGAGAGAGAGATGGACAGACAGACAGAGAGGGAGAGAGGGAGAGAGAGGGGAGCACACGTATAATGATGATTTAAATATACACGGACGGACAATGACGGAGATAGAGCCAAAGAGAAAGAACGAGTGTAAAAGAGGGACGGAGGAAAAAGGGGAGAGAACAAAAACCAAGAAATATGAAACAAAAATAGCAATAGTGGAGAAGAGGGGGGTGGGGGGGAGGGGGGTAAAAGAGTACGTGAGGCATAGAAAGGGAAGAAGTTCACCTGACCCCGATGCATTGAAACACTTTCAGAGCTCGCATTTTTTTCAAGAAAAAAAACACCCTTTTTCATATATTCGCGCACAATAATTCTCACTACACCATTGGAAGCAAAGAGGAAAGAAAAAAATCACAGTGAGTGCAAAGCGATTGGGATTATATTTGTTTTAATGAAATATCGGCCTGTTCTCAAACAATTCCTCTTCGCTCTCCCCGTTTTGTGATCGTCTGGTGTTGTTCACCCTTTCGTACTTCTCGGATCTATTTCCTCCGCCCTTTAATTCAGTCACGAAAACTAGTGCAACCGATTTTTCACATCCCAGGTCTATCTGTCATGATACAGTTGTCATAGCCACGCACAAAAAAAAAGAACGGGGATGGATGAAGAAGAAGAAATAGAAAAAAAAGTCAATGAACTCAAACCGGCACTTCCAACTCGCCCTTTGTCTCCGCGGAACCTGTTGTTCTCGTTTCTATAGTGCCTAATATTTCTCCGTTTGCATAGGCTGAAGTCGGTGCGCACAGATTCATCGACCTATTTTCTGATGTTGTGTGCGCGTTCGGTCTTCTCCTACCCCTCCCCTTTCCCCTCCCCTCCCCTCCCCTCCCCCTCCCCCTTCCCAACCATCTCCCTCCCCACCCTATCATTTCATAACCCATTTTTTTCTAGCAGTACGTTCACCCCAATCACGCTTTATGATTATTCAACACTTTTTGTGAGATGTGACCAACATCTGAATGCGCGATAAGTATAACATGTATAACACGCTTTAAAGTGAATATACTGTACTGGGAATGCAAAAAAAAACCTTCAAAAGGTAATTGTTAGCAATCTTCTTATCAATGGTCTTAAATCCATGTATTGTCCAATTTAGAAGCTTGTTGGAAGTTATTTGCCCTCAAATGATCCACATTTAGAGTAATGAATGATTAATGATTAAATTCTCAAAATGTTCGGGCCCAACATTTCGAGGATTTGTGATTTCATCACTCATTACTCCAAATGTAGATCACTTGAGGGCAAATAACTTTCAGGAAGCTTCTAAAATGGACAATACATGAATTTAAGACCATTGATAAGAAGATTGCTAACAATTACCTTTTGAAGGCTTTTTTGCATTCCCAGTACAGTATATGCCCTTTAATGATACCGCGACTTCGACATGCAGAAACGGCGTTTAAGTCTATGAAGTCTTTCAGAAATGATTTATCTAGACTTTAATTCTTTATGTACCATGTTTCGCCTTTTTTCCACCAGTATTGCACACAAACCCCATAGAACAATCTTTTTCTGGCACAAGAAGGGTTAAAGACATGGACTTTTTATTTATTTCAGTGCTTTTATCATTTTGTGATAATGCCTTCCTGGTATCCTGAAATTAAACGCGTTTGCGTTGTGCCCACTGCGAACGACATATCATTCAAAACGGGGCCCAAAAGTGTTATGTTTTTTCCTCTCTTCTATCCGTTAGCTTTAAAAGCAATGATCGAGTTTATGTCGAAATTCTCAGAGCTACAAGCTCTGAGATGATAATAACAATAATTATAAAAACTAATGCTTACAATCGAAATCTTAATCAACACATGGAGAGTTGTCATACATTATTGCCCCAAAGCAGATTTGGTGGGTTGCGATTAATTTCCGTCGATCATTGTCGATTGCAAGTCCAAACCGTTTTAAAGTTAAGGCGGATTCACACTGCATCCGACATCCGACATTCCGACATACGACACGACTTTCTACACGACATTTCAGTTCACACTGACAACGACTTTTCAAAATGTCGTGCAAAAAGTCGGATGACACGACATTTGCTGTCGGTCAATCAATTATCAAGTTCTTTATGCAATAACCAAGCATAAACACCAAAAAAATATTGATCTGAGAAAGAAGAGAAGCAGGAGGAGGAGGGGGTGAAGAAGGAAGAGGGAGGAAGGAAAGAACTTACGGCGAAGGCGGGAGAAACGGAGGAGGAAATTGGAGCGGTAGAAGACGGGAGTAAGAAAGTTAAAAGGAAGAGATGAAAAAGGTGGAAAGGAATATAAAACGAGGGGGAGAGGGAAGGAAACGGGAGAAAGGAAACAAGGGAGGGGGGGAGGGTGGATTGATGGTGAGGAATAGAGGAGAAGAGGAGGAGCAGTACGGCAAGGAAGGAAGGAGGAAAGGGGGTAGGGAAAAGAATCAAGTGAGAATGACTAGAAAAAAGAACGGTGAATGAGGAGGAGAAACAAAAGACGAAAGACAAACTAGATGATCATCGTCTTCCTCCTTCTCCACCATCTCCCTCCTCCTCCACACATTCGCTTCCCTCTCTTTCTTCTTCTTCCCTCTACTCTTACGTCTCCTTGTTCATTCTCATGCTCTTGCCTCAATACTAGATCAAGTTACAGATACGTACTTATCCAAAATAGAGGAAAACCAGCATCAGTATTCCGTGTTGGAAAGTTGGCATAATCACACTCACCCTAATCCTTCTTTACAACGATGAAGAGAAAGAATTCACGATATTACAGCAATCATAACAATAGTCCATTATAAGAGGGTAGGTTATGTCTTTATCTAATTCATTCGCTATGCCTATGTTAAGGCATGTTTGGGATTTTTTTTTATACCAGACATATGCAGTATAAATCATATCAGCAACATGACATTGTATACATGTAGGCCTACAATATAGTTCGCAGGTATCACGATTCCTCAAATAGAAATATAAAATTATTCAGTGATTTGAGTGTCCTGTTCAAACTAAGTCTATCTGTTAGATTCTGCTTTGACAAATCTGCATCGACACAACAAAATTACCCCCCCCCCCCCCTCCGTCCCCTCCTCTCTTTCATGAACACAGCAAAGGCATATATACCCCCCTCGGCACCAAACTCCCCTAATCTAGGGCTACATCTGTACATATTTGTTTCAGCCTTAACCCCCTTTCTTAATTTTCCTTTCACATATTCGATCATTTATGCTATATAGACGGTTGAAATACACGGTGAGAACTTTCTTAGAGATCAAGAAACAACATTATCTTACGAAGCTACATCGGAACATTATCATACAAAGCTACATCGGAAGGGGGGAACCCCCCCCCCCCCCCCTCGCCCTCTTCTCAGACATCCTTCTCCCGCACCCTCGAAATGGCATCTATCCCTCAAAAAAAAAAAGAAGAAGCTATACATGTTTACGCCAGTGTGCGTGATGCAAGAAAAGTATCAAAATAAAACATTATGAACAGAACCTACTCTTGATATTGAATTTATTTAAATCTATGCAAAGGAATTTTGAATATTGGTACATTCTTTTTAGGAACATCCCGCATATCTACAGCCATTCTACATGTAATCATTTAACTGACGAACTAAATCATTCCACCAACAGTGACTCTGCAAGAAAAAGTAGTTACACTTCTTATTTTTTTAGTCTACAAACTAACGTTAAGAAGTTTTGACGTTAAGAAAACTGTCACCATTCCCCGACAAACAAATATGAATCTACATTAGCTCTTGATGTAAACTTAGTTGAGAGTCTTCTAAACCCGAAAGAAAAGTTACTTAAACCCATGAATACAGGCCAGTTCATCTCTATCTTTGTTAGTCAGATTTCACTAAAATTAAGGTTTGGCTATGTTGGTAGACATTAGACGAGCAGATAACTTTCTGTGATTGAAGTAGTCTCTACTTTATGATATTGATAGACGGCTGATTAGTACGAATTGTAACTAAACAAAGAAATCTGAGTGTAGTTCTAGTTCTAGTAGTTCTAGTTCTAGAGGTAGACTGCATACATTTATAGTACGAACCAACGTCAGATATATTTAACAGTCAATTCATTTCTTTAATAAAACTAGTATCTATCTAATACGAGTATTCACTCCGTGGACCTAGATCTATTCGGTCGGCTGGCTAGATTACAAGATAGACCTATTGGCTACCCATGATAGGTACGGTCGAGTCCAGATCCCGGGTCCAGATCTAAAAGAAAACGTGAGTAGTAGACTAGCTGCTAAAGAAACTTGTTTGGATCTGGGAAATCTACACTCTAATTAATAGACCTAGACCCTCTAGATATCTGTGTTGTTATGAGTTGGTGTATCTGTAGCCCCGGGACTGCTCCCGCGTAGCGGGAGCGTGAGCGGGCTGGTCGCAGTATAAAGTGTATCTGGATGAATGATACGTTTGTCGTTAGATCTCACTTCGATCTCATGACATTTTAAAGCCTTTAACAGCCATGTTGACCTCGAGGCTGTAGACCTGTAACTTAACTTTAGACCCAACGTATAAATTAGATCTAGATCTATCTATTAAAACTCTGACATTCGAACAGAGTAAATAAAGAACACACTACAATTAACTGCAGTACCGTTTAGACGTATACTTGTAGTAGAGTACGCGTATTACGGATGTTTATATGTTGAACTGTTGGTAATGCAACAGCTTTCTAGTAGTAGATCTAGACAAATCACAAGAGCCTAATCCGAGTATAAACATAAACAGGTTTAATACTCGTTTAATAACGTTTAATACCAGTCTAGACCTCTAAAACTAGATATATTTATGTTGCATGTAATGTATGTCCAGGCCTTTCAAAGTTAAAGCGCGATTTAGATCTCACAAGACTTTCAAGTTTAGAATGACATTTATGCAGGTAGATAACAGTTGCATACACCATCAATCATCGTTGACTTTTTACATGTAGACCCTTGGCCTTGGGTCTGTGTAATTTTTAACGTTTACTTATACGACTACGTAGACCTACTCGAACGTAAACATTAGACTTGTCTCGAGTCGAGTCTTTAAAACTCAATTACCACTGAATACCGAGATAAACTCGCTATCAGCTGACATTAATAGACATTGATTAACTTACCGCCAATAAGGAATCACATTCTTGCCCACCTTTCTTTACAAACGATGGCAAAATGCTTCACCAAAACATGATAAAGATATGATGCGTAGGGAAACATTGTCCAACATAAATTTTAGTAGATGGGACTGAAGTGGGGCCATCGCAGAGATTTTCCGCGAAGCAAAAGTCTTTTGACAAGCCAAACTTATGAAGTGACGTCATAGGAATCCGCCGTTGTGATTGGTCTCCGGCTAAATGTCGGATTGTCGTGCTTGAAAAATCGCTACATGATCCGATTTTTTAATACGACAAAATGTGTCGGACACGACTTTTTTTGTCGTGTTGCCTCAGTGTGAATGGACACATTGGATTTGCACTGTTTCGATTTTTATTTTGTCGGATCAAATGTCGGAAAGTCGTATGTCGTGTCGTATGTCGGAATGTCGGATGCAGTGTGAATCCGCCTTTACAATTGATGTGAATTGCAAGACGAGTTACGATACATTGCACATCCTTATATATAAGACTGGGCCCAGATGTTTTCAATTACCAGCTGCACATGTGATAACCTAGTGCCTAATTTAAAGCCAAGTCAATATTTTTACATACAAAGTCAAAAAGACTCCGTCGCGTCGCCGAGAGTTTGGCCGTTAAATATCATTTGCTGATGCCCTCATATATAATTCGATTTTCAACGCAGTTGGACTGATTGTTTTAGTGACGCGAATGGCCGAATATTTAAGTTCAATTGCTCATATACGGCAGTTCTATTTCAGTGCTCATTTCCAAAGGATTTTCTATCAAATTTTCAGCTGATTTCATTTGTTTGGTCTCGCTCGTGTAAAGAATGTACTAATCCATAGCAGCTTCATGTGTACAAAGAAACAAACTATGAATACCTAAAGAAAAAGTACATGTAAAATATCATAAAAACAATATGTTTGTTGTAGAAAGTGGTTAAGTCTGCTTTGTTTTCCTTCATGTAAAATAAATGTACTGATTCAAAACAGCTTAATGTGAACAAAGAAATCAACTACGAATAGCAAAAGCAAAGTACAAGTAAATAGTTGTAAAGAATTATGTTTGTCATGTTTGTTGTAGAAGGGGGTTAAATCTATCAAATGGATGATAATCAATTCGGATATTCAGTAGTGGGTACTCCAAGATTTATTTTAAGTGTGGTTTCACATTCCTATCATAATCTTAACTCTTAATCTTACCAGTGTCATGATAAGCTGTAGTAAGCCAATAGGGCTTTGAGGGCCTGGTTATGACAGGGTTAAGGTCCTTCTATCAAGCAGCGTTCATATAGAAGGCAAATCTATTTGGATTTTTGAGGATTTCTCCGCTCTGGCTAAGCTGTCGAGTGCCATGTTAGTTATGTATCGCTCCGTGTAGCCATTCTCTCGTTTTGCCGCAACGGGAACCGCTGGTGACATAATGCCGCCGGCAGGCACCAGCGAGAAACCGCTACCGGGTGAAGGCCACCTCGAGAACCATAAAAAACCGTGTTTTATTTTAAGCATATTTTAGTGGGATTTAATCCCCTAGGGAAATTATATGAGCATTTATCATGCGCTATAAAATTTCGATAAACACCATTGAGTAAACATAACGATGTTGTTGATTAAGCTATGGGTGGGAACTATTTCAATCATATTTTGGAGGGATTTAATCCCTTTGGAAATGTATATGAGCATTAATTATGCGCTATACAACTTTGGTATACACTGTAGAGTAAATATAGCGAAGTTGATGATTGAACAAGGGGCGGGAACTAAGAAATCAATGTCATAACGCCTTTATTATACGTGTACATTGGACTGTCATAATTGCGTTTTAATTAGATGGGATTATAAAGGGCGTACACACAGGGGCGTTGTGTTTTATCAGGTGGATTAGCGAATGTGGCTTACGGTTTATTGATGAAGGGTTATCACAATGAGGAACGGTTGGGGTGAGAGTGGAGGGAAGGGAGGGGTGGAATAGTGGGGGGGGGGGGGGGGTAAGCGGTGGAAGAGGTAGCGAATGTGGCTTATATTGAGGAACGGGCGTTATAGTGAGGAACGATTTGGGTGAGAAGAGAGGGGAGGGGATGGGAAGGGAGGGAGGGGAGGGGGGCTGTAGAAATTATGGACGAAAGAGATAGGAAGGGTGCGTGGAGTTTAAGGATAGGATGTCGTAGTAGTGGAAATTTAAAAGAAGGCAAAGAGGAAGAGGAGGAAAAGTAGATGAAGGGATAATGAAAAGAGAGGAGGTAATGGAAGCTAAAAAGGGAGGAGGAAGGGGGAGGAGGAAGAGGAGGAGGGGGAGAAGAAGGAGGGATGAGGGAAGGAGAAGTAGGAGGAGGAGGGATGAGGGGAGGAGAAGGAGAAGGAGGAGGGGGAGGAGGAGAAAGATAAGAAGAAATAGGATGAGGAGAGGAAGGAGGAGAGGAGGAAGAACGAGGAGGAAAGGAGAGAGGAGGGGGAGGAGAAGAAGAAGAAGAAGAAGAAGAAGAAGAAGAAGAAGAAGAAGAAGAAGGAGAAGAAGAAGAAGAAGAAGAAGAAGAAGAAGAAAAAGAAGAAGAAGAAGAAGAAGAAGAAGAAGAAGAAGAAGAAGAAGAAGAAGAAGGAGACAAAGAAGAGAGAGGGGAAGAGGAGAAGAAGAAAAAAGAGAGGAGGGAGGAAGAAGCGGTAACGAAGATTTGGTAACGAAGGAGGGTAATGGAAGAGGTAGAACAGGAGGAGAATAAGAAAGAAGAAACAAATGAGGAAGATGACGGAGAAAATAAGACAAATGCGAAGCGTTTATAAAGAGGGTGAGATCGAAGAGACCAAATAGATCAGCAGTGGAATTTACGAATATGAAAAAAGAGCGAAGGTAAAGGCACACGACAGGATACAAAGGATGGACAAGAACATTAGAGTGAAAAAAAGATTGAATGAATGAAGGGAGTTTGGAAGAAGATAGAAAGAACGAGAAAAAGAACAGCACGGACGTATGGAAAAAGGTATGATATATGATAAAAAAAAAATTATAATAATGATAATAATAACACACAGCGTTATTCTCTTGGTATCTTAATGGGAAAAGGCCAATAAATCGTGATTAAATCTGTGGTGAACCAGATTGCAGCGGTCAACTAACCATTGCTTAAAACCATAGCTTGTGGCTGAATTATCCCATCCATTCTCCGCCTACTCAAAGTCCAATTAAACGCGCTTCAACGAGCGCGCCGCCGCTGGACGTATATATTTAGTTAACACCTACGCCCTATGCAGAGGGCGCGCGCACCCACTCATGCGTGCCCGCCAAGCAATGGCATCGTCTGCCGTGAATTAGATGGTCTGGCGAGGCTCTGTGCGCGCGCAGAAGCACGTACGAACGGACGTTTATTATATTCGTGATTTTGACACGCACCTAACTGCCCAATTCGCAATACAGTGCGTGTTCGGATGAACAGAAGCAAACCTATAAACAGTGTTTTGATTGCTAACTCTTCCTTGCTTTTCGATGTTTCGTAACAATGTTTCTACACAGTATTTGAGACGTAGGGTCAGAATATTGTATGCAATGCGACATGCACTTGTCCAGTGCAAGCTTGCCTTTCAGGCTATTTAGGAACTTCTTCTGCAAACTCGACAATAAACAGGTCTATCTTCAATAGACTAATAGCTCTTTTGGTCTCCTCTTAAAACGTGGTCGGAAGTGGGCAGTATAATGAATAATCGTTATAGTACCATACCTGATTTTTTATCGTGGTGCTTTGGATTTGAAATGTTCAACAGCATGGAAACCAAGTTAATTGAACGTGCTTATCTGACTTGTTGTATATGCCCTTCGATATTTTAACGCAGTTGTTGCGTCAATGTTCACAACGTTGAGCTGGACATTGGCCAGGACGCAGTCCGAACGCAACAATAGTACACAGTGCGTCCAGATCGTAGTGATTAGACGGGGTGGGTAGGAACCTTTCTTCAAGTCATGAAAAAAAATCATGCCGGAATCAGCAATATACCATAACGATAACGTATGACATCTAACTGTCAGCTTCACAAACCTTTTCATAAAGAGCGAACAAAAAAAATTCTTTGAAAACCCCCGTTTCACAGCTACCGTAGTGTTTATACATACACCAAAAGAAGAAGAAGAAAAAGAAGAAGAAGAAGAAGAAGAAGAAGAAGAAGAAGAAGAAGAAGAAGAAGAAGAAGAAGAAGAAGAACAAGAAGAAGAAGAACAAGAACAAGAAGAACAAGAACAAGAAGAAGAACAAAAACAAGAACAAGAACAAGAACAAGAACAAGAAGAACAAGAACAAGAACAAGAACAAGAAGATCAAGAAGAAGAAGAAGAAGGAGAAGAAGAAGAAGAAGAAGAAGAAGAAGAAGAACAAGAACAAGAAGAACAACAACAACAACAACAACAACAACAAGAACAAGAACAAGAAGAAGAACAAGAAGAATAAGAAGAAGGAAGCAAAAGAGGAAGAGGGGAAAGGGAATGAACTGGAATGGGACAATAAGAAGAAAAACAAGAAAACAAGATGAATAAGTAGAACAAGAACAAAAGCAAAAACAAAAACAGAAGAAGAAGGAGAGGAGGAGGAGGATACAGATTAAGAAGAACAAGAACAAAGGCAAAGCGGAATAAGAAGAGTTGGAAGGAGAAAATAAAATAAGGAGAAGAAGAAGAAGAAAAGGAAAATGCCAGAAGATCTTGAACAGATGTTAAGAAAGACAGACAAATTGTCATGCCGAAACAAAAGAGATCAGCTAGTACCTTACCAGGTTCACAAGGACTTGGCCATTGCACGTTTTCGCACGTATGGGGCGTCGATCGATTGTCCGGTTATTGGGCGTATCCTAGCGGAGTATTTACCCGTGCGGACAAGGTGTCTAGTACTATAACTTTCATCATTAGTCGTTGCATCTTGATTGCAGAAAGCGGTACAGTGCGGCTGTCCGTTCATAAAATGCAATGTGATTTCGAATTGCACACGATCCTAAGAGGATACAGTGCGATAGAGAATTGTTAACGTACGTAAATACATGAAAATGTTATCAATCTACATGTAGGTTAAACCTCGAACTTTAATGGTTAATTCTCAATAGGCAGCCACTACCCCCCCCCCCCCGTTCCCCTTCCACGCCACTGTATCCTCCCTTTCCAATACAGCAATATGCATTTTCTTCAATTCAATTCGAAGGTGAATTGAATCTTCGATTATCATCTAGAAATCATAAATCAGGAAGTTTTTCTATTATGATTAAGGGCGTAGGCATCTGTATGATTATTGTAAGTGATAAGGTGTCGCTGTAAGTCATTGTAAATATTCTTTTGTGAGATTGTCTGATTTTATGCGTTATGTTGTACTTGTCCTGTGAATAGTGACTCTAAGAGCTGATTATTATATTAAGATTATGTAGCATCCAGGACAATATACTCTGATGATAATGTCCGGGGTTATTCACCCACCCAGTTCATCATTCCCTGTTACATCAACTGGGAAGTTTAAGTCACCTTGGCTTCGGAAGCGGCGCGCGCGAGACGCTACTTATCCGGGCACGATCCACCGGCCGCTCGGGAGGGCAGACAGGCAGAGCAGTGGTCACTACTAGCCTCCAACCCGATGACCTACCCGCCCGTCCTTCTCTCTTCCCGCCTGAGTATGGCGGGGTTGGACCACCGCGACACACTCCAAGTCTGTCGAAGAAATGACCAGCGGGGATAACACAAAAAAAAATCGCAAGCTGGCCGTCTGTCACGAAATCAAACAAGAAATCAAAAGAGATCAAGGGCTCATACAAAATAAATAATCCCTTTTGTCCATATGAAATTTCCCCTCACTCCCGTTCCCCCTTCAGTCAAATTGACGTGATACTGTTTAGATTCTGAAAACCGCAAATGACTCTGCGCATGCGTCAGAGAGTTGATCGTCACATTATAGTGCCAGTTTGATTTTTACGTCA
Organism: Arbacia lixula; assembly: GCA_963669155.1. Lineage (NCBI taxonomy): Eukaryota > Metazoa > Echinodermata > Echinoidea > Arbacioida > Arbaciidae > Arbacia > Arbacia lixula. The sequence goes on along the minus strand of OZ022592.1, from coordinate 16,015,994 downwards.
AGGCGATTAATCCTCTGCGTACGACCGCCACATTTTTACACACAAATCCTTCAGCCGAGCAGTCTGCCTGATCCAGGGCCCTGTCTTATAAACAGTTACAATTGATCTGAATCTATCGCAAATCAAATCCCATATATCTAATAACCAATCGCAAGCCAAGTTGCGATAAATCATATATCTTTATAAGACAGGACCCATACAGGGTTAAAATACAGACATGTGAAGCACGAAAGCGACGCAGTGTTGAAACGGTAATGCTCGCTTTAGTGACCACCTGTCTATAGAGACCACAATGGAAGTTTCCATTGAACATTTTGTTTTTATTCATTGAAACATGTGTTAGAATAACCCGTACATAACGACAACATGGGTCCTGTTGCATAAAACTTACCGTGCTACCAATGGCAACTTCTATAGAAACCTTGAATTTGATTGGCCATATAGTGATGTTACCATGGTAGTTAACATTGATAGCAGAGTTACCATTAATAGCACGTTGTATGCAACGGAGCCCTGTTCATAAAGACCATATTTCTTGTCTTCATCGAGCGGTCTTTCTATGCAGGTTTCACCATTCTGATGTAATTGACATGGGCCCTGTTGCATAAACTTACCATTTATGGTAACTCTATGGCAACTCTATGAAAACCGTCAACTTGATTGGCTGTCAGACGGCGTTACCATGGTAGTGTTACCCTGTTTGACTCTATTAAGGAGCTAACCTGTTGATTTGTAAGACAAAACATAATAATAATGATCAATATAATCATAATGATAATAATAATAAGAAGAAGAAGAAGAAGAAGAAGAAGAAGAAGAAGAAGAAGAAGAAGAAGAAGAAGAAGAAGAAGGAGAAAAAAAAAAAAAAAAAAGAAGAAGAAGAAATATAAACATTCCCAGATGGTTTATGATACTATGTGTATCATTTTGTATCATAGTGCCTCGCATATTAATGTTATTCGTCTTGTAGCTATGAACACTAAATTCGACTAAAACTTGTGTTACTAGTGTTAAAAATGTTGATCATCGTGGTGGCAGATATAAGACGATCAAAAAATCAATTGTCTCACGATGGAGCAAACGAGAGACAACTGATTATTTGATTCACTTGTGTTACTGTTTGGTCCTGATCAGCAACGCCTATACATGATTCCACAAGTACACTTACATATAATTAATCGTCCTGATATTGTTAAGTATTAATACGTATGTGTTAAACCATCATATCATATCAAACATTTTGCCTCCGTGTACTCCAATATGTTTAACTCTTTCTCAGCGACAGCAACATGCATAATGATGTTGTTGTATACAATTTGCGTGCCTAACATGCGCTTTACGTGTGGAAATGACTCCTATATACAGCATACTGTTTTGGAAGCAAGTGTGAACACAACTTGAGATGAATGTACGTATACACATATGATGATGAGCATGGGGTACTTTCTTTGGCATTTAGATACCTAAAGATGTGCACTTTCGGCTCGATTATCTTTGCAAAAGTAATGCTGGCCAGAGGAGATGGTTATGTGAGAAATTGATCTGTTGATAATGGATCACGGGATCTTTATAAAGAAGATTAGATAAAGGAAGAGAAATGAGAGGAAAGACGTGATCGAAATAACGGGAGAGGGGAGAGGTGACATACAGACGAGGTAGATAGATAGATAGATAGATAGATAGATAGATAGATAGATAGATAGATATATGGATGGATAGATAGATAGATGGATGGATAGATAGATAGATAGATAGATAGATAGATAGATAGATGGATGGATAGATAGATAGATAGATAGATGGATAGATAGATAGATGGATAGATAGATAGATAGATAGATAGATAGATAGATAGATAGATAGATAGATAGATACATAGATAGATACATTGATAGATACATAGATAGGGGTGAAAAGAGAGAGCACGGAGAGAGAGGGGGAAGAGAATGAGAGAGAGAAAAAAAAATGATATGAGAGAACGAGAATGGAAAGAACAATGGAAAGAAAGAGAAAGAGAGGAAGGAGAGAGACTGAGAGAGGTGAAGGGGGTGCGATAGCAGATGTAGGAAGATGGGGAGAGAGAGCAATGGAGAAGGTGAGACAATACAAGAGCGAATGAAAGAAAACATAAGAGGAACTAATGACACCAAAACAATACTGCCTTACTCTGACAAAAGGAAGCAACTAACGAAAGAGACTTTTCTTGTATATGAGCAAAATGTGTCTGCCACTTGTATTGGCATCAGCGCAACACCACATCATGTTAGATTGAATATCTCGCAGCAAGATGAATATTTCTTATCCAGATTTTGCCCGTATGTAGGGAATGCTGGGTTCAATCTAAGAATACCAATAACCCAGATTTTAGTGATTTGTCACTTGCTTCCTTTTGTCAGAGTAGGGCAGAATATTCCACCTGTCATGCCTGTCACGTCCGTCTCGATTACAGCTATAACCTTGTCAGTCCCAAGCTAGGGAAAGTCCATTGAGTTACCACACATACATACCATACGCTCATGGTACTGGAAGGATTAATTCGTTTGGTGCCACGTATGACTTCATTCACGGGTACTACGCACAACTCATATTTAGCAGCAGTTTATCTAGTACACAAGGGGTTAAACACGATTAAGACACGCTGAATGTCCGCGTCGACCGCCTATGTTAACCCTCTATGCGCAAAATGAAATGCCGCTCGATGTAATGCGTGTGTATGGATGGTGAGATCATTCAAAAGTGGCATGTGAAGGGTTAATAGCAACGTTATCGTGGTTTTGGCGGCTTTCGCTAAAAAGAAAGGCCGTGTTTGGCGCTTATTCTGCACTAAGAGCCACTTCCGTGGATGCAAATACGGGACTTGAGAATAAAAACCACATACTTTCGATTTCGGTGGACAAGAAGCAATGCAAGACAGGAGCTTATAGCGAGAGGACAAATATAATGTAGGAAGAAATGGTAAGGGAAGGGGAGAGCGAGAAGGAGGCACACAGTGAGAATGGTGAGACAGAGAAGGGGGTAGGAGAGAAAGAATTGTGGAGGGTGGTGTTGAAAACACGTTACCTCTGTCATCATCATAATCATTACGCCCATAGAGTTCTGGCGTAGAACAGCAGTGTCTTTAATTCAATCTGAACTTACAACGCCCCCCCCCCTCTCTCTCTCTCTCTCTCTCTCTCTCTCTCTCTCTCTCTCTCTCTCTCTCTCTCTCTCTCTCTCTCCCTCTCTCTCTCTTACTCCCTCTCTCTGTTTCGCTGTTTCTCTCTGTCTGTTCCCAGCCATAATTAATGTTCGGCAAAACCCTTTGTGAGCCAAGATCGGCACTGGCAGCTGAAAACGTTGCAACATTAATCCACTAATCCATACCTCCTACTCCGACTCGAAAAACAACCTCTTCCATGCGGCCTTTTTCACCAGCTACACCCTTCTCCCTGTTACCTCCTCTAAGTCGCCTCCAAGACAGTGATCAAGAGACGGATTCTCCGAGCAGTTTTCTAAGATTAAGAACTTTTTTTTAACAGATCACGCTTCTTTCTTATAATCGGAGGCTTATCTCTCAGCTCGCTAGTCCCTACCAGAGGCGCTAACGTTACCCAACGCCTTGTAGCCCGCCGCCGAGTGTGATGAATTTGGGGGGAGCGAAAAGCAGCCAGATTATCGTTACAATTACTGTAATTAAAACGAAGCAAAAACAACTTGAGGAGTGCTCGATCGACCCGCGATGAAATCTCGAGGTCACCTGGACTTGGCTGGTATTTTCTCCACGCATTGTTCTAGGTTGACTTTTGTCTACCATGTCTACGCACCCTCCCAACACCAAGCTAACTCCACTGCCATATCGTCTTCTCCGTGATTGTTTTAAGCGGTAGTGAAGGAGGCAGTTTCGCTTCCCAAATATTGATTCCACTGTCCGCCGCGGAATACCGCGCGAATCGCTTTAATTTAAATTGCAATCAAAGATGTCGTTTCAAATGAAATCTGTCCCGCGATCGCGTCCGTCAACATGATATGATATTATATTGGTGCATCTTACGGCGGGAGGGACGTGTGTTCGGTTCTAGAGCAGTTTAGTCTCGTCTTTGTTTTCTACTCAGCAATCTCCAATATTCTCCCTCGCCAGGAAAGACCCCCTCAGACGCGTGCCCCACAATCAATACAGCCGGGACATCGCGCAATATCCTATTTTTTTTTATATAGTTCCAATTGCATAAATGAAGATAATAATAGAGTGACAGGGATGAGGAAAGTCGCAACAAAACGTGTCTCCACTTCTCGTTTGAATACGAGATGATGCGGACCCACCCCCTACGGAGCCGAGGCCTCCAATCCTCGTACTCGAAATCAATTTTGTCTTCCTTCCTACCACTTTCAAGTGTGTTTTGTGTTCGAGGGAGAAGAATCGGAAGGCTAAGAATGAAGGGGTGCATCTCTTTGCAAGTCTAATCGCGAGCAAATTAATTCAAGACTGGATGAGACACGAATGATGCTGTCTTTTTGTTGTAGTCGCTATTAAAGGGGCAATAGCGAGCGAGAATGACAAGGCGGAGTGGGGGAGGCGGTGGGTGTAGGGGTTGTGAAGGGGAACGGAATGCCGGATTGCGGCGCGCAGTTGCCTGTCAATGGATGCTAATCGCGGACAGGGGAGGGTGTGAGATGGGGGAAATTGCTCCCTAACCGCGCGCGCGAGAGGGAGGGAGATGCGACAGTATCCTAAATGCATAGTCCCCGAAATGAGAAGGAATAAAAATACATGAGGGTAGCTGATTGAAGAGAGTTGAAGAGGGCAGAGAGAGAGACGAGGGAGGGGGGAGAGTATTAAGTGTTTTTATCTTCAATCTGCATCATCACCGAATAGTAGATAGACGAAATCCACCTGTTATTCCGCTCTCGCATGACAATAGCAATCTAGCTCAAGTACCATTGAGTTCCATACAATGCGGCCCTACACACTGTTACTCGATCGTCAAACAAGGAAGATAGAGAGCGACATAGAGACAGCGGAGACGGGGACAGAGTGAAGGGTCTCTCTATATTAGAGCCCTGCGATTGAATGAAGCCTGCGCTTCATAATGTTCGTGTTTCGAGGAAAAAGGAAAATACTATAGTTCAATCAAATCTTGACTATTAAAATTGAACCAGATTGCTTCAAAGAAAAATGGTGCAGCGATTATCAGGTCTTTCCGTCGTCGGACTCGTTGTGGGTGGATCTGCAACGCCCTAGAACAATAGATTCATGTGTGTTCTCAGCATTAATGGGTCTTTGTGCTATTATGCTTTGAAAATCATTGGTGGAATTAAATAATACTGAAATGTAGGTAAAAACCAAATATCTTTTCTTCTAAAATCAGAAATAATAAGAATCAATAATCACGCCATTGTATCTTTTGTACCTATATTGTCATAAAATTGCATTCGTTTATAAATGAGCGTATGGTTATATTACCTAACAGCATAAGCAACATAAGCATTTGAATGATGAATCAATGTTGTTAAGTTATTCGAAGTAATCTTTACTTAAAACGGTTGATACTCAAGTTTGCTGTGCTAAAATTGCAAGGAATCGTTTTTAAATTGCTGGCCTCGCAATCTCTAAAGTGTAAACGCGTAACTTAGATGTGTTTCAGCGAATGCATGCTATTTATATAACAATACAATTGTGAAACAATAGAGCTACACTGATATCATACGGATTGTAAAGAATGCTAGTACAATAGTTAGGATTTACACACCATCCTTTGCAAACTCAGCCTTTTTTGTTTCAGTAAAAAAAAGTTAGAAAACTTTTTGAAATTGTGAAAATTTTGGTTTAGTTTTCGTAAATTCGTCACCATATGTGTTGTATATAGACTAGGGATTTAATTACAGATTGTTACGTAATTACTAATTATATTTACCCAAACGGTTATTCTGCTCAATAACTTAATTTTCTAAAGTGAATTCCTGCCATTAATAATATTGTAATATTGGATCAAAGTTTATTAAAGTTTCGAGAAAGACTGCGTCATTTTCTAAAAACGGAATAAGCTGAGTAAATTGAAACATGATTCACTGATGTCGTTAATTGCAGTAAATTACAAAGCGGTGACGTCATCACTCAATGTATAATTGTATATAATGATAGCGAAAATAATTTGAATTGACGAACAAATCAGTTGAACACCTTCAGAGGAGTTTAAACTTCAAAAGTTTTATGAAAAATAAACTTGCCCAAGTTTGCCGAATTTTCGACAACCGGGTGACGAAATTTCGGCATTTCGACCTTGAACCAGCCCTCCTGTCAAAACAATAGGGGCCTATTACGTAATTACAAGGTCACGTGTTAGCATTAATTATGCATGTTTAAGACTCAAATATCAAGCAGGATGATCCCCGTTATTGCATTTATAAAATGGATTTGCCGGGGAGATTTTTTCCAAGGAATAAAGTTTTTGCCGAATTTCGGCGTTTGGTTGACGAAATTCGGCATTTCTCGTTTTGGACCAAAAAACAATGCGGTAATGTAGTATTATGTTACGATAAGCCCCCCATTAAGGGGAAAATGTATGGGAGGTACTTTTTAAAGTACTGAGGTAGCTTCTGTGATTTGAGATGAACAGATTTTTCGACAGATTATTTCCAATCAATGCAATGAAAGCATTTATTTTTCCCAACCGCAAATCTGTTGCCGAGTTTTGTTAGTTTGTATTGGCGCGGTGTAATGATGGGTGAACTGCTCGGTGGAAGAGAAGACTGGGAACAGGTTGATGGGGGGAGGGGGAGGGTGAGACAGACGCCTGCAATGAAAGGGAGAATGCAGGCAAACGAAGTCACATTGGCCTCTTAAATGTGAGAGCCACGATTTGGCATCGCGATTAGCAAACAAATCTTGACAATCACCATCTACTTGCTTGCCCAAATCATCGGCCAAGCGATGAACATGAATGAATGATACCAGACTTGCAGCGGTTGCTGAAGCCCCCTCCCTACACCTGCCCTGCCCCTCACTCCCCGCGATTGTCAGACGGCGAAGAAAAGCGACCAATTTCTGCCAGTCTATATTTGTACATATCACAAAGGAGGGTCGGCAGGCTTTTTCCATTCAGCAGCAAATGTAATTAAAGCAATTTAATGGATCTCAAGCCAAAGTGTAGCGCTCAATTTAAGCCAATCAGAGGGGGAGGGAGCGGCGCATGGACGCACGACACAAGAGCCAGCAAGTGGCGGCTCGGAGCAGACTACGCTTCCCCTCAGCACTGTGGCCGCTGTCAGTTATTTATACGTTTTAAAATGCCCCATTTCACCATGCCAGCTGTTTTAAGTCATTTATTACGGAGAGACAATGGAGCAGGAACGGGGAAGCGCGGCTCATTTGGGCAAAGCAGCGTGTTTGTCGAGGAGAACCCGACGGTAATGTGGAACGGGCAGCTGCGAGGGGGAGCCCGGGATATGAGGAGGCTGCTGCCGCACACCAGAAAATAAAGACTCCCCCAATCGTAGTAATATGTCACTTTGTCTTTGGGTTTTCAAAAGATGAAAAGCCAAGTGCACGTGCGTAGCGAGGGAGCGCGGAACAGTTGGTGCAGTGCAGCGCGTGGGTAGGGGCTGGCGAGCTGCAGTCGAGAGCTTGCTTGCAAACACCCACCTCTCCCCGAAACCACTCTCTTCATCCCACCCTGCACCCCTTCCATGGGCAACAGACGTCCTATCCATGAACCATTACACGCTCCCGGCTTGCAGCGATCATTTGCTAGGCCCTCATAAACCCGGGAACGCGACTCGAACGCAATACTAGTCGCCGAAGCGCCTCAAGCTCCGCGCCGCTTTTTTCGCGCCCTTCGTCAGCAGCTCCCCTAAAAAGGGGCGTGTCACGAGGACGAAATCACCCTCTTCTCTAATCTCTACACCAAGACAATCCCCTTCTCACCCCCATCCAAGCCTCCCTTTGCCAAGCAGAGCACCCGTTACAGCGCGCTAATCCCATGCCTTAAGTACGCGAGGAGTTTGGCCAAAACTTTCCCTCGGCGCGGCCTCCGATTGGCCCAAAAGTTTGGGCTTTGAAAAGTAGCGCTGCCGGAGTTCGCACTGCCGCACCGTAGGGACACGGGCGACTGACAATAGCTAATATAAGGCTTGAGCTTTTGTTGGCAGTCGCCGCTTGAGCGCTAACACGCCCATGAAACGGCATCATAACAAATTCTCTCTCGTCTTTGCGACTTCTTTCCTCGCGAGAGATTGAACAAAAGTTCAAACGCAACTTTCGTCGTCCAAGACTCTTCTATATTTTCCATTTTTGCTCGGCACTTGGCGTCCACCGTATAGTTGTTACGTATTTGTTAGAAAATACACGAATATATATCTTGTTATTAGCATAATCATGATCATACGTGGGACAATGAAATGTACAGCGGCTGAACGCGTGAAAGTCGCTAAATGCTGAATGATATTGTAAACTGACAATTTTCTTAGAACACTTTCTTCGCAAACTTTAACATCATAAACTATATCACAAGAGTTCAACGCACCAGCAATAGGACTTTAAGTACTAGAACCATTAAGACCGAGCGCATGGTTAGAACCAACCCATATCCTCGGGCGATATGTGGATAATGACATTCATGTGTAACATAATCATCATGGTTTTTTCACCGCGTCTCAAAGTATCAACTTTGAACATTGAATTTTCAAAACAGCAATTAAAATGCGTTTGGTTTCTGTAATCCTACGCACGTAAAACGGCGATTAACATTAAACCCTACTCTCGGTGATGTAGTGCGTGTTGCGTTGAGGCGTTAACACCGCCTCATCATGTTGCTTTGTTGCGTTACCATAGAGACAAGCCACCGTGATAATAATCCATTTGCAGATTGCGATCTTAAAACGGAAACAGGATTTGCCTTCCAACAAACAAGCTCAAAGTGAGTATTTATTGGGCAGTCTGCTGCCCATCGATCGCGCCCAAGTCATGCTAGTGTCACTGGCCAGTTTAAGTAACGATTGACTGATGACCACTCGCGCGATGATTTATTGGCAAATCGTGGGTCGTAAGATGGACGAGAGGTCTTTTCGTGGCCGGAGCCGAAAAGAGAATGAGAGAGGGTGAGAGAGAAAGAGAGAGAGGCAGAGAGAGTGATCAAGCTCTCGGCCTTCCAGCGTTACAGTCACGACAGCGGACGCGTTCCCAATATTGCCGACATCAATTAAACAAGGCCAATCCATCCTTTTGACAGCTTTGCCTATTTTCGTGTTTTTTTCTCTCTTCCTCTTAACAAATCGTTTTCTGTTTTTCCCCCCACTGAGGAGGGGAAAAAACTCAACTGTGTTATCTCGGTTTCATCACGGCTGACATACAGGGTAGTCTCGAGATTTAAAACAAACACATATGTTCATTTCTTCGTAAATACACTTCATCGGTTTTCGTGAGGCCAGGGCAGACATGCAAAGTGCATGCTTATCTTCCATCTCAAATCAAATCGTGAGATCTTGCGGTGCCAGAAGGAACCCCCCATTTGGCGCATTTCGCATGGGCTGGTCTGGCGAGGGTTGACCACTAGATGTCGCTGTATACCCGCGAAAGAGTCAGCCGAGCCGGTGAAGACAAGGATAACGTTCTGGGTGAGGTCTGTTTCATATACGTATCCATACAGCACATTATGAGAAGTCACCCTATGATTCAGCGCGCGGTCACAGTCGGACGTTGCTTGTAGTCATGTCCGTTTCCGGTTAGGTATATTAGTGTATGAGACCGTTTGCAAGAATGTCAGCATGAATGTTTCGTGAATGCACGATTCGACACAGATCCACCGAAAGCAAAAACTCGTTTCCTTGACAATAATGGATTGTTTTGTTTATGAAAAGCATCATTATATAGACACATCTGTACAATTGTGTTTCATGAAGATTTCGTTCGACGCATTTCGACAAAGATCCACAAAGAGCTACTACTTGCTATCAACATTTTCACTATATTTTTTAATTTTGTTGGGCCCATTTTGACAGAGATTCAGACAGATGTACATGTTTGTTTGATGATAATATTGTAAATATGCAGTATTTCACCAATAATTAGCAGGGTGAATAAGTAATGGCTGTGTCCGTTGTATTAGGAAAGAGGGAGACATATAAGAGACATTGTAAACTGATGAAACTAATTGTATCATAAGCCACTTTGGCCTGTTTTATCATTTTAAAGGCGAATCGTACAACGATACATTTTTAAAAGACATTTCTTTATTACAGAGAATATGAATAAATGTTTGATTCTGAATTAGAGTCAGATATCCTCTGGTTTAGATTTAGGCTCTCAAATGTTTATTCTATCAACAATTGAATACAAGCATTAAATACACAATTTGGTACACATCTTATTTGAGTCGGAGAACACGGGACAAATCAAACACTTTGTTACAATGTGCAGAAGAAGCCAGGGGGCGTATATTATGTTTTGTTTGATATACGTGTAGCTGCCCTGGACAATTACATCGAAACGTATGTGCTTTGTATATCATATTGAAACATCGTGCTTATATGTTATGACGAACAACATTTCCATAGCACTTTCTATCCTGGTTTTGTATCATGCATTATATTGTTTATATTCTTCAAGTAAATGAGTGATCACTTCTGTTGTTTATTCTCCATCTCACAGTCTTCTTTTTTATGTCTTCTACACCATCGTCGTTTTTCCTTCTTCATTCCCCCCCCCCCCTTCCAATTATCTGACCCACTACTCTCACTTTTGTTCTCTTCCCGTCTTCTTCTCCTCTTTCTTCTTTGTACGATTTATACTACTATCCCTCATCCCCTTATAATCTTATTCTTTTTCACCACTCCCATCATCTCCTGTCTCATACCTCCTCCCTCTCCTCCTCCTCCTCCTCCTCCTCCTCCTTTTCTTCTTCTTCTTCTTCTTCTTCTTCTTCTTCTTCTTCTTCTTCTTCTTCTTCTTCTTCTTCTTCTTCTTCTTCTTCTTCTTCTTCTTTTCTTCTTCTTCTTCTTCTTCTTCTTCTTCTTCTTCTTCTTCTTCTTCTTCTTCTTCTTCTTCTTCTTCTTCTTCTTCTTCTTCTTCTTCTTCTTCTTCCCATTTCTTCTTCCTTCTCTTCCTTCCCCCCTTCTTCGTCCTTTACAATTATCTCCCTCTCTTACTCATTTTCTTTCTCTTATTCTTCCTTCTCATTTCCCTCCACATCTTTGTTTACCGTTCTCTTTCTCTTTCTCACATTTTTATCTCTCTATCTCTCTCTCTCTCTCTCTCTCTCTCTATCTCTCTCTTTCTCTCTCCCTTCTTCTACCATTCTCTCCCCCCTCTCTCTCTCTCTGTCGCTCTCTCTATCTCGCTCTCTCTCTCTCTCCCTCTCTCTCCTCTCTCTCTCTCTCTCTCTCTCTCTCTCTCTCTCTCTCTCTCTCTTCCTTATCTCTCTTCCTCCTCTCCTCCTTCTTCCTGCCCCCTCCACCTCATACCCCCTTTGTTTAATCACCGGCCCCCCTCCTCCTCCTTCCACCGTCTCTTCTTAAGGATTGGGCACTATCTTAACAAATCTATCGATCTAAATGTCATATCCCGTGATTTCAGCGCGAATCGATTGATAAAATACTATATCTCGAATATTTTGTATCAAGAAATATCATTATCATTTGTCCCCTTGGCAAACAAGAGTTAACAGTCATCATAAATTACCCAATGAACATGATTGTAATTCGGAACTGGCTTTTTAGCACGACGACACTTTTTTATAATTCTGTTTTTATTATAACAAATTAACATTAATTACGAGATTTACAAATGATTTTTAAGTGATTGCAAATCACATGAACACAAATAGGATAAACAAAAAAGACAAAACAACAAAAAATGATAGAATAACCCTTACCCACTAATCTTCCCCTCCCCCTTCCCCCCAAAAGGAATGTGGCAAAGTGATGACTTAATATCAGTTACCGTGTCATAAAACGATTAATTTGTCGATTTGTTGGGAACTTAGTACGCTTATTTTGCTGGAATAACAAACTGACGACGGTTGATTATATGCACCCGTAACCTGTATAACTTCTGTGTTAAGTTAATACCTTAAACCGAATTCTGATTCATGGTTAGTATTTTGCTTTTTTTAATCACATTCGGGTGTTTTTTTTTTTTTTTTTGTATGTGCGGTTTTCTTCCGGACAGTTGTAGTGGTTATAGTAGTTCGCAGTTTGACCTTATATATTGTTTATCATGTTCCCGTCGTGTTCTTTGTTTGGTAGTTTTAAAATAAACTGAAAAGAAACGAAGCTTAAGCCAATGTAATAAGCCAATATCATGCGCAAACTTAAACCTATTGCACTATAGAATGTGTTTATTATTTCAGAAAGAAGCAAAGAACGATTACACAAATTATTTCAGTTGACAAGCTATTGCGAAATCAAAGTATAATTGATTTATTTCAAAAGTCGTGATAGAAATGTGGAGTTCTTTGCATTTATGATTAACAACCGTCATCATTCCACTGTCGTGTTGAATGCTTAATCCCTAAATCCCTTCAGCGTTCTCAATAAATCAGCGAAATGAGAAATTGTGGGCATAAACTTGACGCAACCACTCAAAATGAGCTAAGATAAAGGGCGTTACGGCTGTTGTCCGCACGCCAAGGATCGAACACTCCGCACGCCAAGGATCGAACACTCCGCACACGTACACAACCACGTTCGCTCTGTGACCTTTGTCCAACGAGTTACTTCCGATCCGTCAGTAGCTGGCGCTCTTGTATTTGTTTTTAGCTAGAGAGCGTGCTCTTCAAATTGCAAGCAGGATGATGTGTGCAATTCCTATGGGTGATGTGGGATAGTGAATAGGTTTGTGTTGTCGTTGTTAAATTTCAGACACCGCCATCGTATCACTATTTCTCCCTTTTCATCCAGACTTGATAATGCTTCTCAGCAGCTCTTATGTGATGTTTTTAAGGCATTCAATCATTTTCGTAAAGTAACCGTCAACGTACAGAGGAAAAGGGCGGAACACTTATAAGTAGTATTTTGATTTAGCGTTCCGTAATCGTAGCATCATCATCATCCCCACCACCACCACTACCACCACCATCACCACCACCACCACCACCACCACTACCACTATCACCACCACCACCACCACCGCTACCACCACCGCTACCACTACTACCACCACCACCACCACTACCACTATCACCACCACCACCACCACCGCTACCACCACCACCACTACCACCACCACCACTACCACCACCACCACCACCACCACCACCACCACCACCACCACTACCACCACCACCACCACCACCTGACCACCTTCTCAATCTAACCCTACCCCTCTCTTTTATTGTTTCCTTTATCTACGTTCTTTGTGTTCTCCTCCTTCTTGCTAACTTCACTTCATTCACGTGACACTGTGTCTCTTCTTGATTCTGGCTTCTGTTTTTTTCTTTGTCGCTTTGCTTCCTCTTCCTCCTTTTCATTTTCCCCGTCTCCATCTCCTTCTTCTTCTTCTCCTTTTCTTCATCTTCTTCTCCTCCTCCTCCTCCTTATTCTTCTTCTTCTTCTCCTCCTCCTCCACCTCCCCCTCCTCCTCCTCCTCCTCCTCCTCCTTCTTCTTCTTCTTCTTCTTCTTCTTCTTCTTCTTCTTCTTCTTCTTCTTCTTCTTCTTGTTCTTCTTCTTCTTCTTCTTCTTGTTCTTCTTCTTTTTCTTCATCTTCTTGTTCTTCTTCTTTTTCTTCATCTTCTTCTTCTTCTCTTGAAACACATTGAACACATTGAAAGTTCGTCCTTCTCGGTCAACCATGTGTTAAATATTCCTTTAAACTACACCCTTTTACTTTCATGTGACTTGAATGGCACTATGGTTCTCCCTGCTCGACTTTTTGCACGCGGAATCAAACTCGTGAAGCATCTTCTCAACCTCACAAATGGCAAGTGGCTTCCGGCTGAAAATATCACTCTCACCACACTTCTTCGTCCTTCTGTTCGCCTCCTTGAACTTGAACTCTCTTGGATGCATAAGAAACTGTCCAACAACTTTCCAGCGTTCTTCTGCTCCAACGGACTTCGACTTTCTGGCTTTCCACTTCATCATCTTGCTGCCAATATTTTGTCTCCATACACTGTCAAAGCCAATGACAATACGAACTTTCTCATCACATCCACCAAGCGATTGTATCACCTCTTCAACGTCTCCACAAACTCTCTTCCAATATCTTCTGTCACACACTGGCATGACATTGGCATTCTAGAACCCTCTCAGTCTCAGCGTAGCACTATAATTAACGGGCGAAAGCATTTCTTCGGTGTACGCAAATTCCGCTGAATCGCATCGTGTTTCCCGTGAAACCGCCGGGGAAGTGTCTTAGCAAAATTGTGCTATCTCGCTCAAAATAGCTCCGAATAACAAAATCTCAACGTTATGTTAACAGGAAAGAGTTGTTCTCAATTGTAATTACATTTTGGGGAGTTTCATGTCATGAAACATCATAGAAATAAGGATGAAACATAGCACTAAAAAAGAAAAAAAAAGCTTTTAAAAAAGGCTTTAAATTTCATATTTGTAGCAATTGCTCCAAAAATTGAATTGCAGTAAATGATTTATCAAAGTATATTCTAACTATGTTCCAAATTTCATTTTCTGATTTTTCGTCGCACGGTTGTGTCGTTAAAAAACAAAAGCAACCCCATAGTCGACCCATCGAATATCGGAATGGTCCATTGGCAAAGCGTGTACAAGGCGTGCGTGGGTTCGGTATGGGAGCAGCCTAGCCGACTACCGGTGCGTTACCTGAGGTAGCTGGCAATACAACCGGTGTGGTTCAACGTGAGGCAGCTAGCTGCCTATGTGAGAGGCAGTGCCAATGTTGTCTTGCGATTGTCCTAGCACGACTGTATAAACGTGATAAATGTGACTCCTTTGCAATACAACCGAGAAGTGAGCTGATGTATGGGTGTAGACATGACTACGTCAGAACTATCTATGGGTATACATGCCTCTGTAACTGTGTAAGAATAGACGTATTCCAAAATTACGGAAGGTTATTTCCCTGTGAGCTTGTGAATTCTTCTAATACATTTTCTTGCTGGAGCATTTTAGTGCAAAACATACAGATAAATGTCATAATTGAAAGAGATTGTAGAAAATAAACAAAATACGCCTAAACTTACTTTAATACCTACAAAAGCGTATGGGTCAAGAGTGAGGAATCTCATAAGCTTTTGACAATGATAAGCCTACATTTGCGGGAAATACGCATCCCCCGACACGCAGTGTGATCTGCGCGTGCGCATTGCTCAATCGTAGATGTAAAACTCCAGCATTTTCGTAAAAAGTCTGAGGTTTCTTTGCTCAAAATTTGACACAAATCCTAATTGCTCCAGCACGAAACTTCGTGGAGAGGGAGACTGGGGTCTAAACTCTAGTAACATGTCAATCATTTGAAGATTTATTCGGTCGCAGACTTGTGTCGGGAAAAAATAAACACCTCTTCACTCGTTCAATCAAATCACAAAAATATTCATTAAAAAAAAAGTACTGCGTCATATTTATTGAAAATTCATATATGATATGATATGATATGTCTTCATCCATGGTGAAAGTTACATGAATTTAGATGAAAAAATAACGGAGATATGCGAAGATCAATTTTCAGAGATTTCATCACTCAATTCCGCACGCGTGCGTTTTGACCGTTGGAAATTCAAAATGATACGCCCCTTTTCGTCGTTTTAATTATAGTGCTACGCTGAGCCTGTTGTCGAGTTGCTTGGAGCGAAATATATCAAGTGCCAGCCTCCAAAAAAGATGGAGACGTCCAGTTCAAACTTCTCTACAATGTTCTGCCTTCATTAGCGGTTCTTCACCACATGAATCCGAACATTTCATCATCTTGTGGATGGTGCGGCGAAAGAGGCACAACTCTTCATCTGCTCTTCCTGTGCCCGCTCATCCAACCTGCATTGGGCCTTCTTCACCATCTCCTATCCCGTCTGCTGCCCACGGCCAAGCTGAACTTTGAACTTTATTGGACTCTGATTCCGCGTGTACGAGGTCGTTGCAGGGAGACTGTTCGCCTATCCAATTTCCTTATTATCAGTTTGAAGAGCACACTGTACTGGCTTTATCGCACATCTCATTTTGTTGACCCTCTACCTATCTGGACCTTCAGAATAAAAAACAAAATCATTCTAGACTTTGAGTTCTACAAACTTCAAAACAACCTGTGTGCCTTCATAAAACGATGGTCTCAAAACAATTCAATATTTTTCCTTGACAATAATACAAACCTCACATGGTTGATCTAATTTGATTTGATGTTCTAGTTTATAAGTTTGTCGTTTGAAAAATTGCTGAGTTGAAAAGTGATAAACTTTTCAACTTTTTTTTGTACCTTTAAAGGAATTTTTTTTCCCGTATTTGCTATGATTTTGATATATTGCACTAGAACGAGTCGTCTTTGTTACAACCCTTTTAATTTGTAATATTATGTAAACTCTTTTAATGAACAATTTTTACTTTGTGTAAGCATTGCCCAAATGTGGCTTTTGTTTGAAATTGAATTATGTATTATTGTAAATAATTGACTTAATAAAGGTTTACTTTGAAAAGTCAAAAAAAAGTCTTCTTCTCTTTCTCCTTCTTCTTCTTCTTCTTCTTCTTCTTCTTCTACTCCCTCTTCTCCTTCTTCTCCTTCTTCTTCTTTTTTTCTCGGGATTTTTCTCTTATCCTCTCTCCCCCATACTCACCTTTTTTTGTTTACATCATACTCAACTAAGCGAAGTTATGGGATGTAATGCTAACATGTCATGCTAAGACTAGCTCTTCGATCAAAAGATTGTTCGAATGGTATTCAACATATTACAACATTTTCCCATAAAATTCCTCTTTTCAGGGCAGATATATCCTTTGTAAATGTATTGTGAGTTGTATGCAAGGCCAAAATGATGAATGGTGATATCATGATGTTTGTGGACGAGTACAGATTGCATTTGAATTTGAAAATAAATTTGAGTTTTTGACCGGGTTTACGGCTGAAAATATGTCAAGGACCTGTTCCGCTCTGATCTACTTTCTAACAGGATGCCGTATTTTGATATCATCAAATATTCTCATTCCCCCCCTTCTCCATACATTTTGGATGTGGCGGTCAACTCGAGTATTGTGATAACCCAGATTTGCACCGACTTATCTAGAGAGGGGGGAATCTACAACCCCCTCCGGTTTGACTGAAAACACGCTGAAAAGAAAACTGTTTTGAGGGCTACGGTCTTTATCGTCGAAGGGTTAGGTTTAGGTCTGTTGTCCAAATATAATACGACGGGTAGCTGCGAGCTATTGGGGTTATAACTTTAGAATGACGCGCATGTTTTCTTAGCTTTCGATAAATCACGTAGCCCTGTATTGTATGAGTGAAATGGGAAAATTTGAATACGAACGAGCTCATGGTGGATATTTGCATGCTTTTAGTGTATGGGTGGGTGGCGGGGGGAGGTGGGGTGTCACGAATCGGATTTATTGGGCATGTCAGGAGAGTATATGAATATTCATGATGGGGTCTCGACAGCATTGTGACGTAGTTAGACGTAACAATGGGAAGAAAACCACTTAAATGAATAGCTGATGCTTATGCAAACACTGTAAATATTCACTCAGTAGTCGGCTAAGTGTCCAATAATTTGTGCCGGTCATAGCGAGCGTTTCGTAAGAAATTGGTGCGTGTCCGCTGCGCGCACGTCGTACTGAATGCGCGAGTGTCGCTCCCTTGGGTACTTGCAGCTTGCGGCAAGGGGCAGTTGCGGGTTTATTTACGGGGCCCCACCGGCCCAGCATCCCGCTGGATTACGCCGTGCTTGTAGGGGCTTTTTAAGAATAACAATAAAGTCAAATTAAATGTAGTTCTGGGTCACTGTGGCTGGAACGCTGCGAATGCTCGCAC